>ML852553.1:14732-31494 GCA_009831015.1 Picea engelmannii | reverse complement strand
TCCTTCTAGAAGCGGAAGCTTCTATTAGGTCTTCTTACATCCGCCTTATTCTATTTTATTGAAAGGTCTTATTAATATTGACCTTTATTACATCCGAATACATTAATCTACCTATGTGCGGGTTAGGACCTTAACACAATCACTGTGCCTTCTGTGAAGTTCGTATTTTTCCTTTTCTTCCTTAATCTTCTCTTGCTTCCATAACCAAGGGCCAATAGGCCCCCAACACTCACCTGTGACTCGTCCCAAGGCACTTTAGATCTAATCCTTCTGTTGTACATCCACTTTGGACTGCGTAGTGTAGCCTTTTCTTTATGCTTTCTACCTCCTCTTCCTCCTTTTGCAGACTATCTTTTATGTGTCTGGTACCCATTTTCAACTGCACCTGGTACCTACACCCTTTTCTTCATGATTTTAATAAGGGTTTCGAGGCAGTTGGTTGTCATAGTACAACTTCAGTTGAATCTCATTCACTAATCCTTCCTTCCATTCTCCATTTAATGTCTTCATCTGTGAAAATCCTCCTTTTGTAACATAGGTGATCTCATATGGTATGAGTGAATGTGTTCTGAACTTCCCAAGGTGTTTTAGGAACTTACTGTCATATACCAGTACTATATCACCTTGCTTGAATGCCTTCTTCTTGATGTGCCTATCATGATAGGCCTTCTCTCGTTCCTTATGAACCTGCTGATGGAATCCTACGATAAATATTTCCTCTTCGAGTTCAACCAACTGTGTAAGCCTTTCATGAATAGCGCCAGTGTCATCCATGTCTGTAAATGCAGCAATTCTTAAGCTTGGCACCAATTATTCCATCGGGACAACAGCTTCGATGCCATACACTAACTTGAAATGGATCTACATTGTTAGTTTCTTACAGGTGGTTCTATAGGCCCAAAGTACTGTTGGTACTCTTAAATCCCAGTAATCCCTGTTCACACTGCAAATCTTCTTCAATGTTATCTCCAAGATCTTGTTGAATTCTTCAACCATCCCATTTTCTTGAGGATGGTTAGGTGTGTTTTTCTGATGGTGGACTGCAAATTCCTCAGTCAAGGATTCCACTGTATTATTAATGAAATGTGTGCCTTGATCACTCATAAGTATCTTGGGGCATCCAAACCTAGGGATGATGTCTTCAAATATGAAGTGTGCAACTGTAGTTTCACTACAGTCCTTCACTGCTCTTGCTTCGGCCCATCTAGTCAAGTATTTTGTTGCAGTAATGATGTATCTTGCTCCTGTGCACTTTCCTAGTGGGTTTATGGGTCCCACGAATTCAATGGACCATTTATCGAATTCTTGGAGGGTCATTTGTGGTGCTAATGGCATTTCATATCTCTAGACAATTTCCCCACTCTTTAGCAGACATCGCAGGCTCTGGAATAATCTTTAGCATCTCTGTGTAAGGTAGGCCACCAAAGGCCATCTCTCAGAACCTTCTGTGCAGTTTCTCTCCCTACGTAATGTCCTCCCACGATGCCTTCATGAGATTCATCGAGAATCAATGGTCACTCTGCCTCCATAATACACCTCCTTAATATCTCATCAGGTCCCATCTTGTATAGTTTTCCAGCTATAAGGGAAACGTTTGCAGTGCACACCACTAATGGTTTCTTCCATTGAATTGTATACTCACTAGGTGCCATTCCTATTGATAGGAACTAGACTATGTCTGTGAAGTGGTCATCGATATTTCTAATGTCTAGAAGTTGTGAATCTGGCAGTATATCCTCCAAACTAGTGGGATCTTCTCCGTGTTCCAACCTTGACAAGTGGTCAGGACCTTTGTTCATTCTTCCTAGTTTAACCACAATTTCAAAATCATATTCCTGAAATAACAGAAGCCATCTTCATATTCTTCCCCCCAACACTGGCTTGTTGACTAGTTACTTTAGCGCGGAGTGATCAGTAAACATTTTAAAGTGTCCTCCCAACAAATAGTGGCAAAATTTCTGCAGTTCATGCACCATGGTTAATCCTTCTCTTTTAGTAGTGGTATAATTAATCTCAGCTGTGGATAGCTTCCTACTAGAAAAGGCTAACGGGTGGTCGATGTCTCTTGTTCCTGGTTGTGCTAAAATAGCTCCCAATGAAATGGATGATGCATCGACATGTAGATGAAACTATTTTCTCCAATCTGGAAATACCATAATAGGCGCAGTAACCATCTTTTGTTTCAGTGTGTCAAAGCTCTGTCGGCATTCTTCTATCCAACTAAACTGACAATCCTTCTTCAAAAGATTCTCCATGGGTGTTGTAACCTGGGCATATCCTTTGATGAACTTCCTATAATAGCCAATATGTCCCAATATAGTGCATAGTTGTTTGACTGAAGTAGGAGGTAGCAAATAAACTATAATGGAAATTTTTGATGGATCAACCAACAATCCCTTCTTGCATACAATATGACCTAATAACACTCCAAATGGTGAGAAAAAGATGCACTTCTTCATATTCAAAGAAATTTGACACTGCCTACATTTATCCAACATTATCCTTAGACATTCAATATGATTCTTTAACAAACTAAAAATAGTCCAATCATCAAAATATGCTTCTAGAAATTTATGCAAAAATTCCTTGAATGCTTCGATCACCACCATGGAAAATATGGTTGGGGCATTCTTCAATCCAAATGGCATGACTTTATATTGATAGGATCCCCATTCTATTGCAAATGTGATATTATGGTGGTCCTCCTTGGAAATACGGATCTGATGGTATCCTAAAAAGACATATGTAAAAGAATATACCTCCTGACCTCCCACGTTATCTAACACTTCATCAATGAATGGTGTAGGGAAGGGGTCATGCAAGAAAGCATCATTCAACTTCCTGAGCTCTACACAGATCCTGATCTTTCCTTTCTTCTTGTCCTACACCACCATAGGGCCGATCCACTCTAATTCTTCGACAGGTTCTATAATCCCTGCTTCTAGCATTGTTTCGAGTTCAATCTTCACTTTCTCCTTCTATTTCGGGTTCAATATGTAGGGTCTTTGTTTGACTAGTCTTGCATCTGGTTTCAAAGGGATCCTCATCTCTCCCATAGGCCCTTTGATACCCTTCATATCGATGAACTTGGTCGGAAACAAGTCTTGATACTCATGCAACAACTCTGTAATCTTGTCAATGGTAGCAGCATCCCAATAATCTCCGACATTGGCAAGATTTGGTGTCTCCTCTGTTCCAATATTGAATTTTTTTAATATTTATTGGTTGTCAAATGAATGGTATCTCAATTCTTGGTCCTTTCACATCTCTTTGGTATTTTGTTTCTACGATGTTCACGTTCCTCGGATCATCGTCTTCATCAGAATTGATGTTGTAACAACCTTGTAATTTCTGGAGAGGTGCAGTCCATTCGTCCTCTTCTTGGTCCATGGGAAGGCTAGATGCCTCATCAAATACTTTCTATCTCACAATATATAATGCTTGATCTACTGAAGGATATTGACTTTCAAATAAGAAGGTGGTTACAAAATTTTGAGTCATACATTCCCAATCTATAGTGATGAGGCGCAATTTTGCTTGAAGGTACCAGTTAATAGGGGTCATATCCAATGTGTTAATGAATTTGTGCACCCATTTCTCTTGAGGAATGTTGCCCCTTGTTTCCTCACAAATTTTCACATGGTCCCTTGGGCAGCTTCGACCTGTGTACCTTACTCCACAACCTTCTACTTGTGCTGAGAACCATGTTTTTATCAGAGTATGACATTGTATCCAGTCTGTGATATTACTTGTGTGTGTCCCCCACCATCTTGTTGGTGTGGATTTCAGGGCCTTATCCATTACCAACAACCTTTGTTGTGTTGGTACACTTTCTTCAAAGTCTGATAGGAAGGTTTCTAACGGATCTAGACCATCAAATGTGGGTAAGTTGCTTACTGTTGTGCCAATCCAATGAACTTCTCTGGTTAATCTAGCACATCTCCTTGTAGAGACTTCATACATCTGGTTTTGCCAGTTTTCTAGTTTTTCTTCTGAATATGATGAACATGTGTTGTCACTTCGCCAACTTAGGTTCCCATCAGTCGTAGGATTAATGTAATCCTGTTGTCCAGTTGTTAGTTTATATATGTTTTCTAGTTCATATGCACAGTCTTCTTCTCTGATGGGTTCTCTGTATCTCTGATCTTTTTCTAGATCTAAAGGTGTTATGACCCTAAGGCCATCTCTTTCAAAAGTCATACATCTTTTATTTAAATCAAACACAGTGGAATTATTTAAATCCCAATCAATTCCTAACAGTGCAGGGTAAGGACAATTGTCATCAACTATCTCAATTACCTCAAAATATGCAAACATTCTTACTCCGTCGATGTCCACAAGTACATGTTCCAATATGCCAAAGGGGCTTACAGCTTGTTGATTAACCATTATGAGCCTGATAGGGGAATAGATCAACTTTGGTTTTCCCATCAGTGACCAAGTTTTCTTTGTCATGACATTGAACTCCGACCCTAAGTCGAGGACTACATATTCTATATCATATTCTCCTATTTGAGCATTCAAGTGTAATTATTTATTTGTCCTTCTCCTTTTTGGGATTTGGTGTACTTCCCTATTCAGTAAGGGGTCTAAATTTCCTATCTCATACTATCATATTAAATTTTGTAACTCTTGTACATCGTTTTCATCCTGGATCAACTTAATACAGGTATGTAAAAATTCCATGAGATTTCTTACCTCTTTCCCATCTCTTGGAAAATAAGAATGATCAAATTCCTGAGGCATTCCATATTCTCTTAATTTTGGTCACGTTTTTTATGACGAGCCTTGGTCTCCTTTGAAATATTTTCTAGCCTCCTCAAATATTTGTCTTTCCTTCCTTGCATCAAAAACTTGAGTCTTCTCTGCATCTTTCCTGACTCCTCAGTCTTCGGTGGTCTTCCCTTGGGTCAGTCTATCTTCTCTTGTAACAATGCCTCCTCTGGTGATAACAATGACTCTAGGGTCTTCTCTGCGAGGTTCAACATATATTAGTTGTACTTGTGGGTTCTATTGAGGTCCTCGCCTTTCCTAAATCTTATCTAGCAGCATGGGACAATCTTCTATAACATGTTCAAATGAAATATAGTAGCTGCAAGTAGTGCAAGGGTTCTGACAGTCCCATTCTAAGTGTTCTGGTTTTCTATAGTTGCAACAGATGATCTATTCTCAGCCTTGGCCCATACCTCCTCCTCATCCTCGTCCTCTGAATCCACCGCGAGGATTGAAGTTTCCTCTTTCTGGGGAGTTATATTGTGTAGTGTTTCCTTATTGTTGTACTTCACCTTGAATCTTGTATATATCTCTTGACTTCTCATGCATGAGGTTGTAAGCCCTACAATCCCTATCATTATGCCCTACTGACTTGTATAATGTGAAATACAATTTTTTGGGTGTCTAAACATATTTCTACATGTAATAGCACTCACTAGGGCGATTTATTTTTCTACATACTTCGCACCATGGTAAGGTGACCTGCTTCAAGGGGCTCAGAGATCCAGAGGCCAAATATTCATGGAATAGAGGGAAGTGCTTCTTGTCATGGCCTTCTGATCTGCATCTGACACACTAGATGTCTTCTCTTTTATATTTTCCCTTTTCTTTCTTCATATCTTCAACCTCCAAAGACAAACTAGTCAGTTGACTCAAGATCTAACTCATACCTGAGATGGATTCTCCCATAGGGGTTGATTCAAGCTTCATGACGATCTCCAATGCCTCTGCCTTAGAACCAATCTTCTATTGCATCAGAGTAACTCTGATGTGTGGTAAAAGGGTAGCAATGAACCATTCCTTGTTTTGCTCATCTGGGATTTGAAAATTCAATCGGCGTGTTAAGGTCTTGAATCTATGATCGAACTCCCAAACTGGTTCGGCTACCTTCTGTTTGATATCCTTCAGTTCTGTAACACATTGGGACTCTGATTCAGGTTTCTTAAACTCTATAATAATCGCATTCTTTATCTCATTTAGTGGCTTAGGCTGCATAAGTCCTTGGACAAGTTTCATGTACCAGCTCAGTGCACAATCTCTTAGAGTTGTACTGAACTGATTTCTTTTGACAGCTTCGTCGGTGACATTCTTAATGTTCCATATGGATTCACATAGGAACCAGTGTTGATTAGGATCTTCGGATCCATCTCCCTTAAATATAGGGAGCCTCATCTCATCTTCCATAGATCTTCCTAGGTTTCCTGACTGAGTATCCGGTAGGTTTCCTGATTGAGTATCTGGTTCAATATATATCTTACACTCATTTAAATGTCAATCTGGGATTCGTAATAAAATAAGTTGTTACACTATATGTGTCGATAATAGGTAACTTACCTAAGTTTGTTGCGCATAGGAAATAATTAATAACATAAAAGACTATGTTTCGAAGATTTCTAAATACTTCAAACACCCTTGAACTTAGAAGAGAAAACTGATAATGAAACTTAAACAAACAGCCAATCAAAGAGATTATACTCTAGAGAAACAAGTTTGTTCATTTCAGGATCATGAATTAAAGGGATGAACTTAAGAAGCTTGTCTCCTGTAGCAATCAAAACAGTAAATAACAATCAACTTCAATCACTCTTGAAATCAAAATCAACTCCAAATTCATGTAATTCAAACAAACTAATACAAGGAATATTCAGTATAACTGAGATACTTCATTACAGAGCATGAAGATGAGGTATAAAGTCTTATGGTTCCTTTATGTACTAAATCTACTGCAATCATAAAATCAAGATATCAGTCCCACACTTCAAATAATTAAATGGCCATCCTCAACATTTGAGAATGAAATATCTATTCGTTCTAGCACATGATTATTCACACCAATCCAAAAATGATTAATTCAACGCTAAACTCTAAAAATCATTAACACACACACACACTATTGTAAAATATTCACAAAAACACACAAAACGTATACAGGGAGGTTTACCTTAGTTGGGGCAGTGGGCCCTTTCCGAACCAACAAGGAACCTCTTAATAAAGTAACAAACTAAAGCTTTTCACTCACATTCAGGAATTGGCATAAAATGTCTTTTGCATTAATTCAACTGGTAAAATGGATCAACATTTCTTTACTTCATACATAGAAACGATATGGATCGTCTAGTTCTGATAGCATACTTCGTTACATTCCTTATTATCCACACATGCTACCACCTATACAACAATCCTTATATAAGGTAAGTTGATACTATCAATATCTATAGATAAGCGTTAAATAGTTTGAGAGATTTTACAATTGATATTTACATGGAATTTCTAGAAATCGACTCCATCCTCATGACACAAAGTGCATGAGCGATGGAGTCTCTCATAATCTGGAAAATTGATTTGGGAGATTCTATTCAACTGCCTTCTTGAAATCTTCACCATCATACTGGTCCAACTGGTGCATTCTGGAAACAGAGGTTTTGGTACTGGAATACACACAGTCGTGAATCTGAGTACCAGAATGGGAACGAAGTAGATAGTACTGGAATAGTGCATGAATTGGTACCAGAATATATTTGGAGTAGATGGTACCGGATCAAAACTGCCTTGGGTACCGGAATGGATTTTGTACCGGATTGCAAGATGACTGGTAGTACTAGAATGTTGCGAGTACCAGATAGGCTGCTCATAAGTCAAACCATTAGGACTATACAAAATAAAACACTTTAATCAAATTATTTCAAGAAAGTTAAACAAACACGCTTCAAATCATCAACTACTTCTTGTGAACATGAACAAGGCTATTAGGTATGTGTTTGAGAGGAAATAGTCAAATACAGGCTTAGAACATATGAAAAAAGGCTTGGATACAAGGTAAGATAGGGTATTATACATGTCAAAATAGGGACTCAACATTTCCCCCATGATGAAGGTGTTGCATGTCCTCATGCAACATTATCAAAAACTGATACCCAAAAAACTTTCTGAAAAACTGGATCTTCCTCTGTCATTTCTCAGGTTGCAGGATGTTGAAACCAAAAACCTCACTTCTCAATTCCTTCTTAATTACCCTAGTGTATTGGATCAATCGCAAGACCTTGTTGAGTTTGGCAAAGACCTCTGCATGTTGTTCTTTCAATTGTGCATTTTCTTCCTTGATATGTTTGTCCAATACTTTGTATTCCTCAACTTCTTTCTTCAGTCTCTCAACCTTTTCTATCAATCTTTGTTTGTTCAGAGACTTGTCTAGACTAGATTTGATTGCCTCCTTAGTTATCTCTTCTCAGGATTATTTTTCTTTCCTCAAACCCCTCAAAGTCTCTGTTACCAATCCTTTTGTCTCACTTACTGTTACCAACCCTTCTGCTTCACTCACTGTAGCTCCACAACCACTTCCTTTCTCTGCAGAACTTGGAATATCCATGGGTTCCTTTTGAAGAGACGGTATATTTGGAACTATCATCCTCTTGGCCATGCTCTTGGTCGTCCTCCATATGGGGGGCAAGGCCTATTTAGACTTGTTGACAGGGGTAGTAATTTCCTCAAACAACTTCCTTTTCTTAATCTTAACACCGGTTGTAGGCCTGGACACCTGTTTCTCCTTTGTTGACTTGATTTTTATCATGAGGCCTTAAGTTGTGAATTCTGGAATTTTCTTCTACTGGCTAGCCCGTATTTCTACCCTGGAAGATTGAGGCGTAGGTTCTGGAATTTGTGCCTTCTCCCTTTAGATATTTTTATTTTTGCTTGTCACCTTAGCAATTTCTTTCAATTCACCAACCCGTTTCTGGGAAGACCGAGTAACTTCAGGAGTATTTTTCAATTCTTTAGGGGATTTCGAAGGGGGTTTGATAGTTTCCTCATGTAAAATCACCTGTTGATCTATCTCCTCCTTCTTTTGTTTCTTACTCTGTGATAGTTGGTCTTTAGGACGTAGGACTGAGCTAGATGCTTTAAATTGTGCAGACTTTCTCTTGTTTTGTAAGTTGAGGTCATGGGTATTCTCTATTTGGCTTGTTGGTTCTAATGAAACCTCCATGATTTCTTCAGGAACATTGTCTCCTAGCTCAGAGTCTTCCTTTTTATCCTTTTGAATCGAGGTAGGACTTATTTTTGGGGATTGGGTGGATTTCCTCTTCCTCGATATAGTAGGTTCCCCTACGACAAACTTTTTTGTCATTGATTTATCAATGGGGTGATATGAGCTGGGCATACCAATGTATTATTTTCCTCCTGATGCCTTCCTTATGTATTTCTTTTCCCACTTGCTTGAACCCTCACTATGTATCCCTATCTCCTGTGTTTCAACAGTTTTGGATATTCTTTCTTGAGAAAAATTATGTTGGAGTAATTGCTTCTAACTACCACCTTGTGTCCTCAAAGCATGAACAACCAGAAGTTTTATTGAACCATGGTGATGAAGTCTAGTCTCAGGTTTCTTGGAAACTGACCTCACTCCTCTCACCATCTTCTTTAAAATCATCCATAGGAAGTGAGGGAAATCAATTTGTGGTCCTCCCTCGAAATGTGATAAAAGCTTCAAATGATAAATGAAGGTTATCGCATACCATCCTTCGCAGGTGAGGAATTTTTACAGACTTAGGAGCATCGTCCAATATTCCTTTTTGACATAGCTTCGAGAGACGCCCTTGGTCCAATCGAGGTCTTGGTGTTCTGGCTTGAGGAATTTCTGACAGAGTTTCCTATCAACGATCACCCTCTTGAAGTATTTTTCTCCAGCCATGGGGAGACCCGTAGCTTCTGCTATAGTGGCTTCTGTAATTGTTAGCTTCATGTCTCCAAATTTCACACTTTCTCCATCATATGTTTGTGTGAAGGCAAGAGAAATACCCTCGTGATGGCCTTTAAACTTCTCCAAAAATGGCACCCACCCTGCATGTTCATATTTTTCCTTGCAAGCCTAATATTCTGTTGTTTCCTTGTACAATTGAAATATGGGCTCATGCCTGTCGACCCCCATGCTAGCTTAAACAATTCTCTTGGGTGGATGAGGCATGAATAGAGGATCGAGGGTTGAGTATCGGATAAACATAGACTGTGATAGAGTACTAGACGGGGAAAAATATGCAAGGGATACAAAGGCACGAGATGTTTGTAGATGGTGTGACAACAACGGTAAATAACTCTCATTTGGATGGCAGAGCCATCCAGAGGAGCGTTTATAAATGGAAGTGTATATTACAATGGTCACATCGATAGTCATGATGATATGGTGAGGAAAGTCGGATCCTCTAACGACTTACAGACTCGTGGAAATTGACGTCAGACTATATTCACAGAAGGGTGTGCTCGTTATGTTCGGGACTCATGAGTGTAAAATTGGTTGGGATCATTATTTGATATGCTTAGAGATGTGGTTCGTGTCACTTCATATAGTACGGGAGCGAATCATAAGTTTATGGGGTTTATTTACTAGATAGATAGAAGGAGTATGAGTTCGTTTCGGTGAGGGACATAATGACCTTGCACTCTTGATATTCATGGAATAAGGACATCTTCTTCTTACGGAAATGTGGTCGAGGCTTTTATAAAAGTTCGTGAGAGGGAATATGTCATGATCAGAGAGAAACCAAATGTTTTAAATGCATATTTAGTCTAATTCCTTTTAATAAAATGAAAACAAATGTTGAATCTGTATGTCCTAGTGCTAATAATTGAGCAACAACTTGAAAGTATGATGAGAGTTACCAGTCACGTCCTTACCAGTACCGGATCATCAGTGTGCAGAGTTGAAAATAGTACAGGATAATCTAAGTACCATATTACCTAAGTGAGATTTTATGAGTACCGGATCACCTATGTGTAAAGTTTGTAACTAGTATCGGAATAAAGAAGGGTCCCTTCTTTAATACCGGATGGGGTTTAGTACCAGATAAGCATAGTGAGATGATTTAGCACAGTGATGACCATTGGTACCGAATATGCATAGATATGAACATTGTTTTCTGGTTCTTGAGAGATTTTTGACACAGATTATGTGCAGTGACTTGTAGGAATACCTAGTGTTCTGTGATCAGATTCGATTGAAAAACCATGTAGTTACCAAAAGTTTGTAGAGGAATAATGCAAGAAAGATCTGTAATAGGAGGGTATTATGGAATGACCAGTTGTTGAGATTACAAAACCCTTTTCTTTTGGAACCAAGGTGATCACACCTCCTACTGGAATTTCCTCTTTTATTACAAAAATAACAATAATAATCCTAACTACTACTTTTCTGTGGATTTTTATTGAGCCCAGATTAGTTAATGCTCGCTGGTATTTTCAATTTCACAGAGTCTGAAAAAATTAAAGGAAACTCTCTATACTGTCCTATGGATTTTTATTGAGGCTGGGCTAGTTCCTGCTCGCTGGTGTTTTCAATTTTAAAGAGTTTGAAAAACTTAAAGGAAACTCTTTATACTATCCCGTGGATTTTTATTGAGCCCGGGCTAGTTCTTTCTCGTCGGTGTTTTCAATTTTAAAGAGTCTAAAAAAATTAAAGGAAACTCTTTATACTGTCCCATGTATTTTTATCGAGCCCAGGCCAGTTCCTGTTGTTACACCTCAAAATTACTCACTTCAATAGTGTCTCAAGTGTCGTCATTACAAGTGTTGTAAGTGTCGCATCTTTTCCACAAGTGTTGCATCTTAACTACAAGTGTTGCAAGTGTCACAAACAGTATACTGCCATCTTTCCTATGTCATGCCTCTAACGACATCACAAAGACACTTAAGACACCCCAAATACTAGTTTTGAAGAAGAGAAGTCACTTGACAGGGAATACAAACCTCTTTCCATTGAAAAAACCACAAAAAAATGAATTTTGGAGAGGAGCTCTCCCCTATCCACTGTCAGGGAGTGTTGGCACTCCCTGAGCCTCTTTGGGGGAGTGTTTGAGCACCCTGTGCACCCTTTTGGGGGAGCACTACCCTTTTTTTAGCAAATTTTGTGTTTGTTGAGGCAAATCAGGGAAGAATCCCTCAACTCCTGAAGGTATTTAGATTCGAATAGATGGTCAATACATGATATTAGGGAAGATCCTCAACTGAAGGATAGGAATCCTCAACTTATCCCAAATATCTCTCAAGTGGTTGGACATCTCCAAGGTTATATAAGGAGGTATTCTCATGGTGAAAGGTACAGGGAAAAGATTGGATATGTGAAACATATGATCTCATGAGTGAGATATCATCAAAGAAATCAATGGAGATTACTTGAGCAAAGGGGTTGGACAAGGAGAACTGGAAGAAGCCGTTGCACCTTCATTCAAAGGATTGTAAGTACTTTTTCTTGTTCTCATCAATAATCAATGCTTGGCCTATTTCTTTCAAACTTGTGCTTTCTCCATATGAGTTTGTCTACAGTATATGGATATATGTTTGATCTAATCTCAGTAGAGTAGGAAGTCCATTGTATCTTTGTTTTTCCTACAGGACCTATTAGGGAGCTTAGTATCAAAGCCCAACCTCGACTTTGCAAGGATGAACATCACTAATAAGGTACATATATTTCTCCTTCGCTTTCATTTATTAGCTTGATTAGATCTAAAAGGAAGTCAGTGTCCATGTTAAGAACTTTTTTGTCTTGGCCTTAGGAGTCTAGAGACCAAGAGGGAATCCAATTGTTCACAGGGGGATTCACCTACAACAAAAATTGGCGACTCCACTGGGGAGGAACTCTGATTTTTGTTTCCATTCCCAGATATTGTTTTGGCCCTTTTCCCACTAATTTGATCTTCTCCACATTGTCTTTTTTATTCTTAGATTTGTTTGATTGCCTCATTATGTCATCAAGATCACCCTGATTGACTTAATTTCTTTGATTTTTTTTTAGTTTCTGGGATTTTTTCTAAGTTTTTGGAGAAGAGCACTCCCCTCCTCTTGTTTTCAAAGCACTAGCACTCCCCTGTAGCCTTACACAGAGTGTTGGAATTCTCTGGTTCCCCTTACACCATAGGGCTACCCCATTTTTGTGAGAAATTCTCCAAAATTTTCATCTTCTGAAGCTATTTCTTGGTTTTGGATTTTTCTCAGGGTCCCATGCTCTCAGTCCATCTTGATATTGGCTTTCAAACACCCTTCTTTTTGATAATTCATCCTCTTTTGTTTGGTAATTTGGCAATTTTCTTTCCTTGCCTTGAAGTCACTCTTTGTCTTTGCTGACCTAGAGTTAACTTTTTTTTTTCTTCTCCTTTATCTGACTGAGTGAAAAATTTTGTGAGGAAATCCAAAGGTCTGTGAACCTTTTCATTTGATATTTGAGGTCAAATTTCCATCATTTCTCTTTTGTTTGAGGTTTTTTTGGTTCTTTTTTGCAATTTGGTTATCTTTGTCCTTGTTGCCTATTTCACGATGAGAGTTTATTTTTTGTTTTGTGTGAGGTTTGATTCTGATTGTTTAATCCTGAAGATTGATTGGCATTTAGAAGTGTTGCATCTGATTATCATTCACATATAAGAAAAATTACATATTTTAGTGATTGGTTTGGATATTAGAAGGCATTTTTTAATTTTTTAGCATTACATTAGATTTGAGTGAGAAACAAATTGTTTGAGGACATTGCATATTAGTGTTTGATAGTGAGAACAACTTTTCTCCTTTCCTTAAATAGCCATTCAATGAAATAAATGATTGCTTATCATCTTATTGTGCATTTTTGGTAATTGAGTCATCATACCATAAGTTTCATTGTCATACACCCTTTGAGTAAAGAAAGCCATAAAATCATCGCTAATTAAAAATTATCTAGAACATTTTTGTTTTTAGGATCTTCCACCAACATTAGACTAGGATTAGCACTTTGGATTAGGCTATGAGTACAACTCTCAAAAGTTTTCAAAACAAACATTAACATCCTGAGATAGGGAGAGTCAAATCCAATTTCCATATAGGCTTTCTGGGATCCCCCTCTCACACAAGGGTTACGCACGAGGTTGCATTCCGGTGAGTTACGGATATTATCCCTCTGTGGTTCAACTGTTTGTAGTGGTCTGATCGTATATCTGGGGTCACTTGAAGTTAAACCCACGATTATGTGTGGGAGCCTCTCGAGTTGATTTCAGACTTGTTATCCTACCCATACGTTTAGATCGGACTGTCGACTATACCCGCCCCAGGGCTGACTGCGAGTTGGTGTCCTTATTTGCTATAATCCTTGGGTACTTACACGAGGTGATAGTGAAGGGAAGTCTCACTGTACCTGGGACAGACATTGCTCAAACTCACTCGGGCACCTTGGAGGGTAAATCCCCAATTACTGTGTGGAAGCTTGCACCAAGGTGAAAGTTCACTAAGCAGGTCGCCATTGTAACTGTTCTGCCATATCCTAGACCCTTCTTGAATTGATCACGCGACGTTGGATTTCATCACCAACTAGTATGATCATCGAGAGAAGTCTTATTTTCTCGGTTTTGATCCCTAGGTTTTATTAGCGTATGCTGTTTCTTTTTGCTAGTTGACCCTAGATTTTTAGTGTGTACTGTTATTCTCCAAAATTGAGCCTGTAGATGATAAAGGTCTTCATCGATCACATAGGATGCAAGGTCTACCTCTGAAATGCTACCAACCCTTACCTCCTAACCCTCCAGAAGAAAACTACCGTGGAGAGATAGAAAATTAATCTGACGTTGAGAGTATTGTTACTCCTCCGTTAGACAATTCAGAAGGCGCTTTGGCTACAATTGAGAATCCCACTACTCGCACTACATCTATGTCGGTAACCCCTCTCAAACCACTTTTTCTTCATTTAGACTCCCTTGGGGATGTCATAGACGAAGAGGTCCCATAGTTACTCGAGAGAGCTTTTACCGAAACATATATGGGATCCACAAAACCAACCTTTGGTGATGAGTATAAGACTCTTGTTCGTCCTACCACTACAGTAGATACAAATCCCACACCTACTCATTTTATATGGAGGAATTCATCCAGATGCGATCTCTATGAGCATTTTGAATCCTTTCGACAAACCTTTAATCCTCATGACCCTCCTGTTGAAAGTGGGCCATTTGGTCAAACGGTGAATCATCCCATCTGTTATCACTGAAATTTCGTCCGCACATGGCGACAAGAACTCTGCATTGTCAAAACAGGACTGAAGTCATTCATGGCACAGGATTAATTCCATAGCATGGCAAAAGGGTCAAAAACTATATAAAATGACCAAAAATTGAAGGGCGCTTTACAGAACCTGGGTGCACGCGCATATGTGCGTAACAGAAACGTACAATGCGCGCATACGTGCATGATGCACGACTGTTAGGGAAAAAACCCGCGCACCTGCTAAACGACGCATTTATTGAAATTGGTCGGCCTCCCAACCACTAATGGATCAGCTCCCAAGTCGATTTGAAACCAAATCCGAGCTCAATCTGCATGGTGGGCTGGTCAAAGACCTAATTGTGCCCTAAAGAGCCCCTTTTCACATTCAAAAGAGGTCACATAATAACCCAATGCTAGGCTATAAAAAGCCATGAATAACCATCACTTTCTCAAGGAATTCTTTGTATTGTTATGCTACTGAGACTGCTAAGGACCCGTTCTTTGGCAATAAACATCACAAGCTGCATTTCATAGAGCTATTCACCCCTCTCTTGAGTGAATAAGCTTGGAGTTCTTTCACCCACATCTTCATCTTTTCATTGTAAGGAGAGAAATCAAGTGAGGGCCTCAAGAGCCTTCCATTGGAGAAAGAAGGGACCCAAGTCCCCTTTCTTCTTTGTGTCTTTGGATTTCATCAATAAGATCAGCTTATACATTGGTGATATCGGTCCATTTATATGTATTTTTCATTTGTTTCATATGCTCATAGTTTTTATTTGTTTTAGTTTGTTTTTGTTTATAGTTTTGTTGTTTCTCTTTCTAACCTTTCCTTTTACAGCTGTCATGCCTAACAGAGCCCAACTGAGCATGTAAGCACTCTTAATTTGCTCACCTAGTGATGAATTGGGTGCAAACAGATTGGTGACCGTACTAGGGACAAGGTATCAATTCCTCCCTCATTTGGGTTCATTTTGCTTTCCTTTTGATTTCATTAACTTGCAGGTTCACAAACCGGCCTCTGCTGACCTGCTAACCAGTCAATTCACAAGAAATTGGAGAGAAATCCATCCGGATTTTTCTTCTCGGACTTTTGACACAAGCGCGTGGGTATTTTACCCCACAGGCGCGCGTCGGGCGCGCATGTGCTTTGTTTTTCAGTTCTGTCAGCACGCAGGCGCCATATGCGCCTCTCTCCACACAGGAGGCCGCGCATTTGAACTGAAATTTGACATTGTAAGCTCTTGGATGTGGGGAAAAAGCATTTTCCTTGTTAAGAATGATGATATGCATGCTCTAAATACTGCACCACTTAGACCCCTCAACTTATAAAGGGTATAATCAAACAAACATAGGCACTTAGGTGGATAAAAATCATTTTCCCTTATTTTCTTTTTGCCACATGGATGGCTTTCTTTGGTTTATAAATCTAAGTTGAACATCAATTCTAATCACATCTAAACTCACATTTGGGACTAGAAATTGAAGTAACAATCTTGAGTATTCTCTTCTCTCATGCCATTAAGCGATCTTGAGAACCAGAAAAGGATTGTGAAAACGGTTTCATCTCCCTTAACAAAATTTCAAAAACTTTTAGGAGAGGACAAAGGCTCTTTTGAGACCCCTCTTAGTTTCATTTTTCGAACACATCCTAAATTTGTAACGGGCCCATACATGCCCACATGTCACAAAAGTAGGATAGTTGTTGCAATTTTACTTTCTTAGATCAAAAAACTAGGAGAGTTTAAAAGTTTGTAACGGGCCCACACATGCCCACATGTTCAAT
>ML852553.1:0-14632 GCA_009831015.1 Picea engelmannii | reverse complement strand
TGAATCAAACAACAGATGAAATAGCTAACACAGTGTTAGATTGGCATATATCACATCAAGCTACACATACATAAACATCTCATACGTCCTGTCACAGCATATAGATAGGATCAACATCATCATCATCAACACACAAAACACATATACAACACATTTAGATCTCAAAAACATGTATACTCATATATATATATATGTGGGCCCCTCAGGCCATCTGAATGTTTATATACAGCAAAAATACATCGGCCCTCAAGCCCGTGCCACATATCGGTACAAAAAATCGGCTCACCATCCTATCAAAACTGTGTACAAAATACATAATACCCTCAGGGTGCCTCTATCGCACCCCCAGCTGCTCCTCCCTCAAGAGGAGGTGGTGGCCCACCCCCACCAGCCCTAGGCGGTGGTGGTGGCACATCCACAGGACCTCCCTGCTCAGGCGGCAGACGCCCGCTAGTCATCGTGGCGGGCACTACTGCTCGTCGCACTAGGCTCCGCCATGGTGGCGGTAACCCTATACACTGTTCCAAGAACCCCTTGTCCTGGATACGGATCCACATGCCCTCAGGAACGTCCTGCAACACCGTCTCAAAACGGCGGCGTATATCATCCAAATCCCCTCCGGCTGCCGCCGGAGGAACGTGCGATGGCCCCGCACCAGGGTCATCAAAACATCGCCTCTGCGCCGGTCTCCCGGGCTCTGCTGGTGCCCCGGCGGCCTCATCACGTCTCCGCCTCCCTCCACGCGAAGGTCTCTCTGGCTCTCTCTGAGTTGGCGCTCTGTACAACTCCACCTCGCACCCACGAGGTGCCAAATCTGCACATGCACAAAACAAGAAACAACACANCATACATATGAACTGGTATATCAAATAAACAAAAAAAAAAAAAAGAAAAAAAAAACAACGTAAATCAAAACATACAACACTCAACATACCTCGATCATCAAAAACCTCCCCAGGAGGCAATACCATGTCTGGGTCTCCCCGGAAGTCAACCCCAGCATAGGGGTACTGCAGCATAACCTGCGGCATCTGTCGCCATATCTGCGCCGCCTGCGCAGAAAAATAATGTCCGCCTTTGCCACCACCGTGGCGAGCCAAAATCTAGGACCACCGCCTCAAACGCAGCTCTCGTACCCCTGGTGCCTCTAATAGCACCGTCGGGCGCAGCATCGGCACCCGCTCCAAAAAATAAGCTACCAGGATGGAGCCAAAAGCAAACTCCTCGGTACCTGTGGACTGACATCGGTCCAGCTGCGCGATCATCCACGCGTGAAGGGTCAGACCACAGGCAAACCGCTCACGGCCCACCACCACCCTCTTCATCACGAGCAGCTCGCCACCACTGATCCGATGGGTCGCTCGTGACCCATACACCCGAACAATCATCGCTGCTACGTAACGATGCAACAGGGCATCCAACCCACTGATACTCACTGCACTCCCAGCCATGTAGTTCTCACCTGAACAATATCGTCGGGCGACATCAGCCAAGTGAGTATCCCTCGGCAGCACAGGCTCTGCCAGCAACGGTGTTCCCCGGAAGGGGAGTCCAGTCAAGAAGTATATATCCTCCACCGTAGTGAAGGGGATCTTCTCTCCTCGCACGAGGAAGCAGTGCTGCTCGAGGCTCCACATCTCCAGCAGGAACTAGAGTAGGTACTCCTAGGCCCGTATCAAAGGGAACTCAAAAAACTTCAGCAACCCACTGGCTGCTAAAGATGCTCGAACTGCAGGCCTCGCATTGGCCACATCATCTCGTAGCTGCGACCAGTCTCGCTCGCGCCATCGCACATCCATGCTCACTCCTAGCCACCTGCACATAACACAGAGTCCTATATCAATGTATGCAAACACCAAATGCATCAAAAAGACTCCCCTTTTCACCTTTCAATATTGCCTCAAAGGCGCAATTTTACCACCCACAGGCGCGCACCCATGCGCACCTATTCGCGATACAGGCGTGCATGTATGCGCGCCTCTTTTTCCCACAGGCGCGCTCATGAGCGTGCCTGTTCAAAATACAGGCGCGCTCTAGAGCGCGCATGTCAAACCCACAGGTGCGCTCGAGAGCGCGCCTGTTCACCCCACAGGCGCACCCCTAGGGCGCGCCTTAACTTTCACCTCACGCGCACCACCGCGCGCTTATTCAGTGGACAGGCGCGCACGTATGCGCGCCTCCCACTGAATCGCCCGCACATGTGGGCCCACCCTCTAGTCAAAACCCCCTAAAACCCAGTGTACGGCCCCCCCTACCTACCC
Organism: Picea engelmannii; assembly: GCA_009831015.1. NCBI lineage: Eukaryota > Viridiplantae > Streptophyta > Pinopsida > Pinales > Pinaceae > Picea > Picea engelmannii. The sequence continues at coordinate 12,371 of ML852553.1, read as the reverse complement.
TGCCCAAAAAATAGAAACCTACTTCTATGCAGGATGATCAGACCACTAACCTAAAACTCGCACGCCATCGATCGAGTACCTCGTGCTCCCAGAATCACTCAATCTCCTCTGAATCTGCTCGAAAACTCACTGTAGCAGCAGGTACAAATGAGGTGGCAATGTGGGCCCTACAGCTATATATAAGCCTTTTGCCAAACTTCCACTCACCATTCCGGGAGCCCACGACGTCCATTTTTCGAACCGTCTTCAGCCACGGGATCAGCGTCCCGCCGCCTACATCACGACTGTATCTGGGTCACTTTTCATCCTAGGCCCCCGGGGTGCCTTTTTTCCATATCATGGTCAGGTACACACGTGCATAGTCACATTTGTCAAATATATGCTCATATCTTTGATTCTCTCCAGATATTGTTCACTTTGGGTATTTGGTTGTTCTGTGCGTAGGTACTTGGTCATCAGTCACCGACATCATCCCTTCAGGTATATATATTCAGCACTGGCATGTAGTCTCTCCCACTGTATTGCATTTACATTCCCAGTCACACCCTCTGATATTGACCTCTAGGATACCCATTCCCGGCTCTGCAGTACTCACACCTCCCTTTGCATCTTCAGTACTGTAACCTGGTAGCATTCTCACCCACATGAGTTGTCCCATTCATAGCACCTTTTGGCACTTTCGACACTCATGCTGTTCTTCATCACCCTTTAGGGATGGGAGTCTAGATAGTCTTTCATCATGTTGCAGATCGACCACATACTTCTTCTCCTCATTTTGCTAGCTTCCCATACGGACTCCCAGCTCATCACTTTATGGTTATGTTCTTTTTACCTACACCTCCGCAGGATCGCGAACCCACCATTTCATCCACCATCAGTTTGCCCATCTGCGAACCTATCTTCATTCCACCTACCTCATACAGAAACTCACCAATGGGGCCCCCACCCTTCATCAGTTTTCCAAGAAATTTCCGCCCTCCCTGGGGCACTCATTTCACACTGGGGCACCCGTTTCTGTATTTGTACATTTTTTCCAAAAAAATTCTTCATTATTTATTGTACAAACGCCTTTCTTTCCAGTCCTTACACTTTCTTTTGTCGTCACTGTTGGAAACTTGCTTCCTCTTTTTGGCCACATGCAACCCATGTCACCCTTGGTTGGAGCATTACTTCTCATCTACCCTCATCGGCATCGTCCATATCTTCAGAGTACTCCACGGGTCACTTACCTCTACCCTCTGAATTTGTTCACCTTTCCCCGCCTCTGGCACAACTTATCCTCAGTCTTGGCGTCCCCCTGACACTCGAATTTGTCACACAGTTGTGGCCATTATTTATCTCATCCATCCTCCAGCCAAGGGCAGTCTTGAGTCTTCCCACTTCTTGACTGCATCCATGTACCTCTGCCACTTCTTCACCTCAGTAGATTCCACGGAGCCCTTTGCTCCTGGGAGTCGCGTCTCCCTTTTTGTCGACATCAACACAATTTTCCAAAAGGGCGATAGTATCTTGATTCTCATTTTCATTCAATAAGCGATATCGGACGGCACAGGGGGAAACACCATTGCTCCCTGATGTCGTTGAACCCCATAACATTCGACGCCAACACTTTCTCATGTTGCGGTGGGTCTTACTTTGCGACTATTGCAGTTATTATTATCAGTTGCCGAAGACCTCTGAACTTGGCAGGGACATCACTGCCCCCATCATCGTCGTTGCTTGTTACTGTGATCATTGCCTATCGTTCAGAATATGTTCACTCGTATAATTGTCTTCTGCCTTTATCATACCGCCCTCGAGGGCGCTGCAGTTGTCTACACCAACATTTCCGTCATCTTTTTTCAAAGTTACATAATACGAGCATGGGGCATGCTCGCCTCGTTTGTACACAGTTGTATATTGTTACACACCGTCCGGAAGGTCGGGTTCTACCGGTTCCTTTCTTCTCCAAAGGATTGCTCTACACGGTCCCACTATTGCTCTTCCCTACAACATCATTCTCAGTAAAAGAAACATTGATGGATTTCATCTATACGTATGCTCCTAACCTCACCCATCAGGGGGCATCTGTTATCACTGAAATTTCGTCCGCACATGGAGACAAGAACTCCGCATCGTCAAAACAGGACTGAAGTCATTCATGGCACAGGATTAATTCCATAGCATGGCAAAAGGGTCAAAAACTATATAAAATGACCAAAAATTGAAGGGCGCTTTACAGAACCTGGGTGCACGTGCATATGCGCGTAACAGAAACGTACAATGCATGCATACGTGCACGATGCGTGGCTATTAGGCAAAAAACATGCGCACCTGCTAAACGGCGCATTTATTGAAATTGGTCGGCCTCCCAACCATTAATGGATCAGCTCCCAAGTCGATTTGACACCAAATCCGAGCTCAATCTACATGGTGGGCTGGTCAAAGACCTAATTGTGCCCTAAAGAGCCCCTTTTCACATTCAAAAGAGGTCACATAATAACCCAATGCTAGGCTATAAAAAGCCATGAATAACCATCACTTTCTCAAGGAATTCTTTGTATTGTTATGCTGCTGAGATTGCTAAGGACCCATTCTTTGGCAATAAACATCACAAGCTGCATTTCATAGAGCTATTCACCCCTCTCTTGAGTGAATAAGCTTGGAGTTATTTCACCCACATCTTCATATTTTCATTGTAAGGAGAGCAATCAAGTGAGGGCCTCAAGATCCTTCCATTGGAGAAAGAAGGGACCCAAGTCCCCTTTCTTCTTTGTGTCTTTGGATTTCATCAATAAGATCAGCTTATACATTGGTGATATCGGTCCATTTATATGTATTTTTCATTTGTTTCATATGCTCATAGTTTTTATTTGTTTTAGTTTGTTTTTGTTTATAGTTTTGTTGTTTCTCTTTCTAACCTTTCCTTTTACAGCTGTCATGCCTAGCAGAGCCCAACTGGGCATGTAAGCACTCTTAATTTGCTCACCTAGTGACGAATTGGGTGTAAACACCATCGATCAGGTCATTAACCCTACTGTTACATCAACACAAGTCCATTCTAATGCTGGACTAATCACCTCTACAAATTCTCAAGGCACTTCGATCCCTACCCCTGCTTTAACAAACTTTCACTCTACAGCTCCACATGTTCCGCAATATCCTGTTGGGACATATTTTCACCCGAGAATGCAGAACCTTGCCAACAAAATACAACTGACTGGAGGGAAACCACCATATAGTAGACCTATCCCTCCTGGAAGACCACCATCCTATGGTGGGCCCACCCCTCCCGGGGGAAAACCCCCTTTTCATGTTCTTCCTGGAGGAAAACCTCCCTTTACCAGTCATACCCTGGCCGTTAATCCACCACTAGAAGGGGGGAAACCTTCATCTATCGGAAACCCTTCATAATCATGGGGAGTATCTTTTGGAGGCACGTTTACCCAACCCCATGTTAGGGGGCACTCATATCATAACCCACAAGGAGGAGTATCAAATCTTGTTCCTTCCGGAGCGTCTTATGGACAACCTTATCTCAGTGGCATCCCAAACACCACCTGGAGTTCTCAAGGATAGAAACCTTATCCTCCCCATGGTTCTAATGTGTATCCACCTCTGGAATCTACTCCTTACCCTCCTCAAGGGCACAATGTTCATCCTCTTTCTAGGAAAGAAAATCACCCGGCTTATAATGCTTAGAACCCACCAGGTTATGCAAATGTTTCTCAGCCATCATCGAATCATGTTTATCCTGGTCAGAAACAACCATATGTAGGAGGACCTACTACTTACAACTATCCACCTAACCCATTTTATGGTCCTACTGTTGTTCCTATGCCACACCAGTATCATCTACAAATTAACCGACAACTACCTTTCCTTACAACTCTGGATCTCCTAGACTTGTCTCAGTTAACTAATGATCCTATTTTTCATTCACTTCCTTCTGATATTCCAAAATTTGATGGAAAATCTAGAGAAGATCCAAATAACCATGTGATGACTTTCCATTTGTGGTGTTCATCAAACTCCCTCATGGATGATTCTATATGTTTGCATCTTTTCCAGTGAACACTTACTAGCTCTGCAGCAAATTGGTATATTGAACTACCACGTGCTTCTTTTCATGATTTCAACTCCCTTGCCATGTATTTCCTCGTGCACTTTCAACTACCTATTATCTACGAGACAGGTACTAAACTCTTGACCTCCCTTCATCAAACTGACTCTATGCATATCTCCGACCATATTCATGAGTGGAGACGACTACGGAGGATGATCAAGGTAATCATTCCTGACATATTATTGGCGAAATGGTTTACTAAATCACTTTTACCCCCGATCGCTCGCGATGTCGCTATGGGTGGTGCAGTCACCGAGGAAGAAACCATTGCTCGGGCTCAGTACTTAGATTTGGTTTATTCACAATCTGGTACTTTGTATGATTTTCTTCTGAATTTTGCTCGAGCTAATACCGATCCATCCAAGCCGTCGTCCTCATCTCATGCGGACGGTGTTATCGGTTCTGTCCAAACTCAATCTACTTCCCAATCAATCACACTCTCCTCTACCTCCCCCCAAACTCAGATCTCTGAGGTGAATGCAGTTCAATATTCCCCTTCACAACAATTTGGAGGTAAGAAGAAGACAAAAAATAAATAAATAAATACTAATAGCAATGAACAACCAAAAAATCAAGCTCAAACACCTGCTACCGAAAATAAACCACAACAGAAACTGAAATACCCATGTATCATTTGTGGTGACAATCACTACACTTGATACTGTCCACATTGCAATGAAGTGCTCAAACTTTTCTAGGGAAATTCACAACCCGTTGTGCTTACTCAGCCTTTTCCATAGCAGCAATCCATGGTTGCTCAAACCCCCTCTCCTGGGGGTAGTTCTAGCCATCCTCATGATGAGGCCTCGACGAGTGCACATATTTATATGTTTAATGGGATTAATTTGACCACTCTCTCTAAGACATACGACACACCAGGTAACCCTGACAAAGGAAAGGTCACTAATGGTACCGGTACTTTACCGGATCCATCGCCATCCTCCATTAGTACTCCATCGGTTAATCCTCCATCTAGACCACTTCAGATTGAGAAACCTACGTTCGACTCTATATTACACCCTCCTAAGAGCACTATTCGCAAATCTACCTTTAATCCTAGTTCACGTGCCTCCCAGAACTACAACATTGTTGAAGATTTGTCTCAAGCACCATGTGCTATGTCTACGTTAGAAGTTCTACAACACTTCCCTAGTCAACGTAGAATGATCTTGAATTCTATTGGCACTATTGATCCTAAGTTGTCCAACCATATCATGTTTAACCTAGACAATTATATGTCTCAAATATCCCACCAACTTGCTTTTCAAGTTGATGTTGTTGTTCACAATCAACAAATCCACCAAACTATTCTAGATGAGGGAGCCTCAACTTGTGTCATGTCTTTAGCATGTTGGAAAGGTTTTAAATCACCCGCACTTAAAAAATCCTCGACGATGTTACGTGCCTTTGATGGGAGATTTTTTCACCCCCATGGGCTTTTACAGTCCCTTCCCATCCAATTGGGTGGCAAAACTGTCACTGTTGATGTCGAGGTGGTCGATGCTACCCTCGATTACAATTTGTTACTTGGAATAAGTTGGTTTTATGCTATGACTTTTGTTGCCTCATTGGTCTTTTGATGTGTACAATTTCCTCATCAAGGCAAAATTGTCACTGTTGATCAGTTGGATTTCTACACGACTGATGCTCACTCTCCCACTACAAACAAAATTCCTTTCTTGGGAGACCACAAGATCATGTATGAAAGCGTTGGTGTTGGCTTACTGAAATATCCTAGCCTCATGGGTACCTTCCCTACACCACTTCTACCGACTACACATCATATTTCCACCGTCGATATGATTTCGACCATGGCTTATCAATCTTTGGAATCATTTGACCCTTGGATTGTACCTAGTCCATTGGAATTCGATGCACTAGGTGACACTGTGCCACTTAGTCTAGCTGAAACCTCATATGTTTCTATCCAATCCTCTTCTCCCTCGTCATATGACCAACATCTATTGGCACTCGACAGTTACTCGATGCCACCACGGTTAAGTTCCTTGCCGTCTGCGATCGACTACATTTCCCCAATTTTTCCCTTGGATGAATCTCTTATGGAAATGTTGAACATTGATGAGCCTCGGGTTGATAACCATCATTGATCCCCTTTTCTTCCTCCTCATGAAGAAATTTGGGAAGATATACACTCTATCTCCCCTCCTGATGTTGATTTTCCAACATCTCCCATGCCTTCAAATTCTGATGATTTGGATCCGGTAGTTGACATGGTGATATCTTCGGTAGGGCTATTGGAGCTTGATCTCCTTACCCCTGTCGCAACCCTCGACATGTTTTCCTTCTGGAGTGATTTTCTTCCATCTAGTGAAGATATCTTGGAAGCCATGAACGAGTTTTATCCCTTGACATGGTATCCTTCTAGAGCATTATTCTCTTGGAAGCCATGATCAAGGAAAGTCTATGAGCATAGTTTCTCTTCTCTGTAGCAAGCTCATTAAAAAATGAAACAAAGGTCATGAGCATAGTTTTCCTCTCTGTATCAAGCTCGTTAAAAAATGAAATAGCAATCTGGGGATTGACCCAGAGCCCTTAGCATAGTTATTTTTCCTTTGTCAAGCTCGTTAAAAAATGAAACAGTCACCTCTCTTGAACCTTCATTTCATCCACTCTTATCCTTTTCTCCATCTAGTAGAGAAATTGATGACAAACTCAAAGTCAGTGAATGAATTGAAGCTTGGAGGGCATTTCTCCAGCATTTGATGATCATTCAGGAGTTAAGACACCAGCTTTCAAGATGGGGGCATACTGAGCTTAGTCTTTGTTCTTTCTCATGCTCGTAAATACATGAGAATGCATCCAGGTAAACTTTTATCTCTTTTTTGGACCTGCATGGATATACGAAAAAGGAACCCTCTAGAGTTGTATTTGAGCTCTTTTCAGACTCTCTAAACATGAAAAGATTTCTGAGTGATCTTGCTTCCTTTCCCACTCGTTAAAAGGTTTGAAAGGACATCTTTCAAGTGATAATTTATCTCTTTTTTGGCCTCGCAAGACTAACATTACGAAAAAGGAAAACCTTGGAGTCATCTTTAAGTTGTTTTTCAAACTCTCTAAATATGAAAAACCACTGATTTTACCTTCTCTGGACTCGTTAAACAATCATACATTGAAGGGATCATATGAGACCGAACCCTTACTTCTTCTAGTTCATTAAACAAAGGAAGAGGGACTTACCGAAGGTGTGTCATATCGAGCATGTGTTAGCCTCCTTGATCTCATTAAATTAAAAAGAGGTACTCGTCTATCTGGATGGGGGAAAAATTGAAAGAAGCAAGAAAAACAAGTTTTTGAGAACACTACCAGTATCTCTTACGGTCTCCCTTGAACAGAGTACTTTGTCTTTGCATGCATTTTAATCCACTAAACCTCTGCACTAAGCCATTATTCTGAGTTTCTTTTACTCCTTTGGGTCACCCGATGAAAGTCACAGTATCCATCATCAAGTTTTTGTCCATGTCACATTTTTGTTGTTGTGCCTCAGTGTTCAAGAGAAGTATCTGCCTCAGGAGTCATCCATCACAAATATCCTGTTTCAATACATGTGTCAGTCCATGTTCATTTTATCTACCAATTACATCTCTGTGTCTGTTTCATGTCATTTATGGGGGATACATCAAGGCCCTCCTTCGACAAGTCTCTTTCTGTCAACTTCACACATTATCCGAGAACTAGACTTAGAAACCAGTTAGTACCTTGGGACCTGCATGCCTCAATGGTAGGCCTCCTCGCATCCAATAGTGGGTTTAAATCATTGACCCCTGATCGAATGATTCTACTGATGTTCGAATTCATCTCATTCATTAACATTCATTGGAATGTACTAGAGTACCATGGGAATCATTGAAATCAATGGTGATCTCCCTCGCGCTTGTTAACGATTTACATCATTGACCGGTAATCAAGTGGTTTCTACCATGTTCAACATCAGGACATCTATTCACATGGTTATATTTGTACTACATGGGGATCGTTAAGAAGACCCTAGGTTGAGTTTTCACTCTTAGGTATATTTTTCCCAGGTTGCAAAGGAGTTTCTTTGGACTATGGAACATATATTGTTACATAGATCCACTTTGTATTGGTCGTGGCTATGTCTTGTCATATCATGATAGATCCACTGTGTATTCTTTGTGGCTACGATCAGTTCAGGTCATAGGAGTATAGATCCACATTGTATCTGCAGTGGCTATACCTTTTGTCAATATAATTATGGATCTGCAGTGTATTTTATGGCGGCCATACCTAAAAAGTATTTATCACTCAAGCATAAGTATCCTTGCCTTGGGTTTTGAACATGTCATAATATTTGTTTGATGGTTGTGTGCATATTTTTTCGGTCTCTTTGCGTCCATACCCTTGCTCGAAAAAGTCTACAAAGTACTTCAGTCATTATCATCTTCTAACTTCATACTTTGGGGGGCAATCTGTTACACCTCAAAATTACTCACTTCGATAGTGTCGCAAGTGTCGTCATTACAAGTGTTGTAAGTGTCGCATCTTGTCCACAAGTGTCACATATTAACTACAAGTGTTGCAAGTGTCACAAACAATATACTGCCATCTTTCCTATGTTGTGCATCTAACGACATCACAAAGACACTTAAGACACCCCAAAGACTAGTTTTGAAGAAGAGAAGTCACTTGACAGGGAATACAAACCTTTTTCCATTGAAAAAACCACACAAAAATGGATTTTGGAGAGGAGCACTCCCCTACCCACTGTCAGGGAGTGCTGGTGCTCACTAAGCCTCTTTGGGGGAGTGTTTGAGAACCCTGTGCACCCTTTTGGGGGAGAGCTACCCTTTTTTTAGCAAATTTTGGGTTTGTTGAGGCAAATCAAGGAAGAATCCCTCAACTCCTGAAGGTAGTTGGATTTGAATATATGGTAAAGACATGATAATAGGGAAGATCCTCAACTGAAGGAGAGGAATCCTGAACTTATCCCAAAGATATATCAAGTGGTTAGACCTCTCCAAGGTTATATAAGGAGGTCTCCTCATGGTGAAAGGTACATGGAAAAGATTGGAGATGTGAAACTTATGATCTCATGAGTGAGATATCATTAAAGAAATTAGTGGAGATTACTTGAGAAAAGGGGCTGGACAAGGAGAACTGGAATAAGTTGTTGCACCTTCATTCAAAGGATTGTAAGTACTTTTTCTTGTTCTCATTAATAATCAATGCTTGGCCTGTTTCTTTCAAACTTGTGCTTGCTTCATTTGAGTTTGTTTGCAGTAGATGGAACTATATTTGAGATAATCTCAATAGATTAGGAAGTCCATTTTATCTTTGTTTGTCCTACAGGACCTATCAGGGAGCTCAGGATCAAAGCTCAGCCTAGACTTTGCAAGGATGAACGTCACTAATAAGGTACATATATTTCTCCTTCTCTTTAATTTATTAGCTTGATTATATCTAAAAGGAAGTCACTGTCCATGTTAATCACTTTTTTGTCTTGGCCTTAGGAGTCTAGAGACCAAGAGGGAATCCACTTGTATGCAGGGGGATTCACCTACAACACCTGCTCACCGGTGTTTTCAATTTTAAAGAGTCTGAAAAAATTAAAGAAGACTCCATCTGGTAAATGCCCTCCTTATTCTTCTGTCTACATGGGAACACAACCAACTTTTGTTTTGTTTTTGTTAGTTATATCAGAAAAATAAAAGAGAAACTTTATCTAATGACACACCTATGTACAGAAGATGAATTTACAAAATTGAACTTACTGTGGTAGGTCAGCAGGAGAAGAAACCATCTTGCTTACCAGTTGCATTTCGGAACTCTGAAGAACATTTTTAACAAAATCCTCTTTTGACAGAGGCTTATGATAAACCTTCAGATGATGCCCATTTACAACAAAGGAAGTCTGATTCTCATCAATGGTATTTATTTTTATTGAACCATTGTCATAAACTGTATCAACCTCATAAGGTCCCAACCATCTAGTAGACAACTTACCCTTAAAATTTTTGAATCTACTATCATATAGAAGGGGCCAATATCATGACTGAAAGGACTTCTTTTTGATGTACTTGTCATGCCATTTGGTTCTTTGTTCTTGTATCGGGGTGGTTATTTGTAGAGAATCTTATCTTATCTCATCAAGCTCATTTAATTGTAATAGCCTTTTTTTTTTAGCTTCGTTCAGATCCATCCCTAATTGCATGGAAGTTCTGAAGGTTTTTACCTGAAATTCTATGGGTAGTAGTACCTGATTCCCATACACCAACTCATAAGGTGTATGGCCTATTGTATTCCTCCAAGTTGTCCTATAGGCCTACAAGGCCTTAGGCAACCTATCAACCTAGTCTTTGTGATGTAGTTGAACAGTCTTAGTGAGGATGGCCTCTATCACTTTGTTGGTTGATTCCACTTGGCCATTGGCTTGGGGGTGATAGGGAGAAGACTTTCTGTGTTTGATCCTATACTGTTCAGTAAGAACCTTGATCAAATTTGAGGTGAATTGTGTCCCATGGTCAGTGACTATTTCCCGAGGTACCTCGAAACGAGTGAAAATTTCCTCAAATAGAAAGTCTACAACAAATTGTTCATTGGTTGAATACAAATCCTTCTCTTCTACCCATTTTGTTACATAGTCTGTGCAACCTAAGATGTATGTTTTCTTGTGGGACATGGGATTGACAGGTCCTACAAAATATAAGGCCCATTTTCCAAAGGGTTTGATCACTACTTGGGCTTGGAGTGGCATTTCTTCGACTGCTATAGGTTTTCCCATTCTTTGCCAATCATCACAACTAGCCACGTATTTATTTGCATCTTTGAATATGGTTGGCCAATAATATCCAGACTGTAGAATATTGTAATTTTTCCTTTTGTCAGTAAAATTTCCTCCACGTGGGCCATCATGGAAAGCTCTGAATATATCTTGCATTTCATCTTCCTGAACACATCTTCTGATTACCAAATCAGGTCCAGTTCGGTATAGGCTATCCACATGCCACATATAATTGGCACTTAGATAAATAATTATTTTTTTTTCTCTAGATGCCATACTTTGAGGCAACTTTCTGGTTACCATATAGTTGGCTACGTCTGCATACCAAGGGGTGGAAGTAGAAATGGCAAATAAATTATCATCCGGAAAATCATCTTCTACTAGAGTATTGTCACCTGTATGAATAAGTCTAGACAAGAAATCAACAACCAAATTACCTCTTCCAAGCCTATCAATGATAGTGATATTGAATAATTGTAGTAATAACAACCATCTAGTCACTCTAGCATTTGTAACAGGTTTGTTCATTAGAAATCTGATAGTTGAGTGGTCAGTGTGCAAAAAAACTTTGTATCCTATTATATAGTGTCTAAACTTGTTGATGGCATGTACTACTAATAAAAATTCTTTTTCTGTGACAGTATAGTTTACTTCAGCAGGTGAGAGGTTCTTGCTAACAAAGTATATAGCATAAGGAATATTCCCTTCCCTTTGTTCTAACACAACTCCCAAAGAAGTATCTGAGGCATCTATGCAAATATGGAAAGGAAGAGACCAGTTTGGACCTCTCAAAATAGGGGCACTTGACAGTTTCGTTTTTAAGATTTCAAAGGAGATTTGGCTTTCTCATTCCAACATAATTCAACATCTTTTGTCAGCAGTTTGAAAAGGGGGGCAACTAGGTTTGTAAAATTTTGAATAAACCTCCTATAGTAACCATCATGCCCTAAGAAACTTCTGACTTCCTTTTGTGAGCTAGGGATCTTGATTTGGGAAATAATGTCAATCTTGGCAGGGTCCACTCTTATTCCTGTACCGGAGATGTGGTGACCTAGAACAATTCCTTTAGTGAGCAACATTCTATATTTTCTGTGACTGAATGAAAGGTTGTTCTCTTTACACCTAACCAGTACCTTCTCCAAATTATCCAATGCCTATTTGAAATCATCCCCATATACCGTGAAATCATCCATGTAGACTTCCACACAATCATTGGTTAAATCAGAGAAAATAGACAAGACATCCCTTTGAAAGGTAGCATGGGAATTACATAACCCAAAGGGGAGAACCCTATAGGCATAGGTCCCCCAAGGACAGGTGAATGTGGTCTTATCCTAGTCTTCTAGTGAAATTTGGATTTGGTTGTAACCACTAAACCCATCCAAGAAGAAAAATACCTCTTCCCAGACAAAGTGTCTAAGACCTGATCTATGAAAGACAAAGGAAAGTAGTCTCTATAGGTGGCCTTGTTTAATTCTCGAAAGTCCACACAAATCCTCCATTTCC
>WSFP011376866.1:0-30245 GCA_009831015.1 Picea engelmannii | reverse complement strand
CCATTCTATCGTACATATATAAGTATTGACCAGGTCAATATAGACCAACTTGCTATTATAGTAGCTGTGAACCTTGCAAATATTTTAGATAGAGTACAGAGTATTGCATTCAGAAACTAACTTGTGGGCGACTAAGATCTTAAGAACACTAGTAGGCCCTAACCATTCATCACACCTTTTTACTAAACATCCATTTGATTTCTCTGCCACCAATATGTTACTTTGGATTGAATTGAGTATCTGAGTGGATATAATGTAGTGGAATGAGCGAGCCATGAGAAACTCTTCACTGCCATCAATCTATGGATCGGCATTAACTCTAGTTTGTACATAAAATGTCAGCTGGAATTCCTACTGCTCATCTCAAATAGCGTTAGACACGATTTCCCAATAATTGGGGTTGTCGTATACTTGCTATTTGCATATGCTAATATTTTTTTATCATACTAATATCTTTTTATTTCATAAATGCCACCTGTTACCCACCATATAGTTGGGTACTAAGGTGGGTACTAAAACTTTTTTTGTATAATGATGGTGATGCCATCTCGATGAAAAGAGCAAAGAGTTCAAAGGGGTTTTCCATGGTATAGAGGAGTGCTGGTTTTCATATGCTGGACAAGGTGGAACGATCTATGCGTGATGCTGTATCCGTTGTGAACAGGGAACTAAAGTCTAATGTAGCTGTTGTCGGTGGTGGTGCTATTGAAGCAGATTTGTCATATACTTGGGAAGGTTGGCAACCAGCATTATATCATAATTGATAAAGCACATTGCATAAGATGCATCTTGCAATGCGAGTTCCGATTTGTTCTTTGTCATATCATCAGAATTCTATCATGCCTAACCTCAACTCGGTTCCTCAGCCTGGATTTGTTCATCGTACAACTGTCCAGGAAGTAGATTATTGTGCTAATGATGTCACCACTCATGTTGTATTGCTTCCACAGAGCAGAGGTCTGTATGTGCTCAGCCTTCCTTGGAACTGGTCAATTTACGACATGCATCAATCAATGGACAAGAGAGTGTTACAGCAGGATTAATTACAATGCCATTTTTTCCTCCTCAAAACTAGTCAGGAGGACAGATTGGGCCAGTGCCGCTTGCAATATTTGCATTCTTGAAGTTTTTTTTGGATTTGGATTCTAAATTTCCCCCATTTTTTTTGTCCCATAGGTTTCCAAATTGAATTAGTGATCCACACATTTCAAAATGCCAAAGACATTGGACCCAATGTGGGAGTATAGTCTACCTTATGATGGCCATAATGGAATGAGGTTGAATTGCAAGTTATGTGGTATGGAAATGTTTGGCGGTTTCAGCCACTTGAAATACCATCTTACCAAAATCCCAAGGAAAGAAATGGGGATTTTACCAACATCTACCCCGGAAATTGTTCACATTGTAAATTAATCCATTTTTGCAATGAGTAGGAAGAGAGATCAAAGGGAAGAAATCAGGCTTGAACTTGCAAATAGATCTGCAAGCATCTCAAGAGTGGGAGAAAGCCAATCTTTAGGCTCACATTCCACAATGCTTAGCCCCTCAACATCCTCACCTTTTTTTGTGTTGAGGTCAGTGCCTATGGGGCAACCTTCTATTCAGTCGATAGTGAAAACAAAGGAGGAGGAGGTCGACAAGATTGTGGCAAATTGTTTTTTATGGAGTGACATACCATTCAACATTGCCAAGAACCCATTCTACTACTTCATGTTTGAAGTTGCTGCTATTGTTGGTTCGGGATACATGGGCCCTTCTTATAATGAATTGAGAGGGCCTCTCCTTCAAGGGGAAAATGCTGATTGCACAAAGAGATTAGGTGAGTTGAGGGAATCATGGGAGATCACAGGATGCACCGTTATGTCAGAACATTGGACAAATGGAAAGGGCATGTCCATTCTCAACTTCTTGGTTAATTGTCCTAGGGGGACAATGTTTATCAAATCTATTGATGCATCTGCATATGTTAAAATATGCACAGTGATTATGTGAGTTGTTGGATAGCTTCATCCAAGAGATAGGTCTGCAGTATATTGTCCAAGTCATTACAGACAATACTGCCAATTATGTTGTTGCTGGCAAGTTGCTCATGGAGAGGTATAGGAGCCTATATTGGACTCCTTGTGCTTCCCATTGCATTGATTTGATGCTAGAGGACATGGGAAAAATTCCTTGGATCAAGGAAACTGTTGAGTTAGCTTAGAGTGTTATAATATATATATATATATATATGTTCTTACACTCATGAGACAGTTCACAGGGAACAAAGAGTTGGTTAGTCCTGCTATCACGCTTTTTGTGACTAGCTTCATTTCTCTTCAGTGTCTCCACAATTCTATGTTGGATTTGCAGAGGATGTTTCTGTCGGACTGTTAGATGAGGGGAATGTTTGTGTCTATAGCACTAAAGTGGATGGGCAAGCCATAGCCAAAATTGTGAGACACAATTAGAGGTTTTGGATGGGAGTGCAAGAGTTGTGTGTTGTCAGTGAACCTTTGGTAAAGGTTCTTTGCTTGGTTGATGGTGAAAAACTTGCAATGGGATATTTGTATGAGGCCATGGGTAGGGCCAAGGAAACTCTCCATCGGTACTATGAGGACAAGGGGGAAGAGAGATTCACTAGACGAGTTGAGATATGGAGTGTGATTGATGAGCGATGGAACAACACTCTCCATCTGATTCATGCAATAGGGCCCTACCTCAACCATGCATACTCTTATGCATATGGATTTAGGTTTGATGCAGAGGTTATAGATGGATTTTTCCAATGTGCTCAAAAGATGGTGTTGATTCCCGCTGAATGCTCGGAGATTTCGAGACAAATTACGATATATAAGCTCAGTGCTGGGAAATTTGGGTATGATATGGCTATCTAATACATGATCGCTAGGATTCTAGGTAAGCTACATGTAAAATTTGTTTCAAACTTTCAAATTTCAATGTCTTTCCTTTCTATCTATTTGTTACTCAATGGAAATATAATTTGTTGTCTTTCCTTTCCATTTATTTGTTGTAGATGTTTGGTGGGCAAGCTATGGCAAAAGAGTCCCACAATTGCAAAAACTTGTCATTTGGGTGTTGAGTCAAACTTGCATCTCTTTAGGGTGTGAGCGCAACTAGAGTGTCTTTGAAAAGATACACTCCAAGAAGTGCAACATGTTAGAAATGTTCAAATTCAAATTTTAATTTTTTATAATTTCATTAATTTTAATTCATGCCCATGGGACATCATCCTCTAATTACAAAGTGTCCCTCATACAAGTTAGATGTCGACCACCTCAATGACATGGTCTATGTCTACTACAATCTTAGGTTGCGGGTGAGGCAGATAAACAAAGTACCTATCATGGATGCCATTTCATTAGATGCGCTTGACACCATGAGTCAGTGGAGGGTGGAGACCAAGAGGCCTATCATGGAGGAGGCACCTAAGTGGTTGGAGCATGATGTTGAGGAGGAGGAGGAGGAGGAGGAGGAGTTATTGTGATGTCCCGTTCCCAAGAATAGCCTCAACAGGGAGTGAATTAGTAGTCTATCTATTCCCGTAGACGATAGTCAGGCACAAACATGGAACAAAGGGAGAAATAAGGGTGAATAAATGGCTAAACGATGAATTCAGTAAAAAAGCATAGGAAAAGTCACTTAATCCAAACTCAACGGAGAAATAGAAGAAAAAGGTGTTAAGGTAGTGTTGTCGTTCTTATACACACTTGCAAACGTAGACTAAAGTCCAATCCACTTAGTGTGGTCTCAGAGACACAATGTCTAAGTTCAAGCCCACTGTCACCTCGACTTGAACTTCTTCCATCTAGGCTTACTCCTAGGGAAGCCAAGGGGGGTAGACCTTAGTTACTATGTGACATTAAAAGTTAATTCTAGGAGTTGATTTTAGTTAATTAAAATGTTTTGGGAGAATCTAGCCTATATGAGGGGCAAACAATGCAAAGTGCAAGATTTCAATGCAAAGGAAGCCCTTTTCCTAAGACAAGTAAGACTAGTGCCTAAGGTTGGGAAAGGGGTCAACTAAGTTAAAGAGAGTTTAGACTTTACAAAAGATTACAATTAAATACAAAAGAATTACTTGATACAAGATTTACACTTAGAACTAGATACAAATAAATGAATTAGACAACTATCTACAAAGTTAAAATATCTAAAGATACAACAAAATACAAAGATACAATTATGGACAAAGCAAGATAACAAGCACTAACTTGAAACTAACTAGACTTGATTTGTGCAAGGAAAGAAAAAAATATTCAAGAGAAGATCACCACAACACAACAAGCCAACAACCCAAACAATGAAGTGTCTCCACAAGATGCACAACTTCAAGGGGTTGTCTTCAATGGAATCAA
The DNA here is from genome assembly GCA_009831015.1 of Picea engelmannii. NCBI lineage: Eukaryota > Viridiplantae > Streptophyta > Pinopsida > Pinales > Pinaceae > Picea > Picea engelmannii. Next base: position 25,887 of record WSFP011376866.1, on the reverse strand, counting down.
CACAACCACAAACCCAAACAAGAAGTGTCTCGACAATATGCGCAACTTCAAGGGGTGATTAAAGACAGAGCAAGTAAAAACCTTCATGGGAAAGAGATGCACAACTACTAGTTAATTATCCACAAGTGCTCAAATAAAATTGCATGTAAAGTAACTTAAGTGAAATGCTTGCAAGATTAAAGAGCATAAACCATCAAAAGATTAAGAAATTATACTAAGTTGAGGTGGATTAAGTTTTAGGATTGATTAAGTTGATTAAGTTAAAGTGTGAATCCTAAAACTATGTGACTTCCCTAGAACTCTCCCCGCTTATACCAAAAAGACTGTTGGGTGCTCAAGAAGTGAGGCAAACAAGTGCTCAAGAAGTGAGGCAAACAAGGCCACACCATAGCTCCACAGGTCAATCCGGGAACAAAAATACTCCACAAGAGGGACACCTAGTACCGTGACACCATCCCTAATCTAGCACCCCATGCTTCTTCCTTCGGTTCTTTTTTTGATGGCAAAGTTGAGACAATTAATGTGCTCTAATTAACTAGATAGATATAAGGTAAATTGAGCCTTAAGAATTATTGAGTTAAGTTGGGTTAAGTTCTTGCAAGTAAAGTAAAGTAAATTGCTTAAACTTGAAATAGATTAAGTGGTTGAACTTGAAAGCAAAGTAAGTACTTGAAAATAAAAGAATTGCTGAAAAAAAACACAAGTTACTATGCCTCCACAACTTAAGCTATGAAATGAAAAGAGTTTCTAAGATCTAAATATATCACATGAAACACAAGAACTAGAAGCAATAAACCACAACTAAATTCCTAGCCTTACGATATGGGATGGTTGGCTTGGCCAAACTCTTTCCTATGTGTAGACAAACAATAAAGAATAAAAGAACTTGAAAGGAAACTATTCCTAGCCACACAACCTTGTCTTAAGGACAAGTGGGACAAACTAGAAATGAAAATCAATGTTGAAAATAAAACTAATTCACTAGTCTTACAATATAGGATGGTTGGCTTGGCCAAACTCTTTCCTAGGTGTAGGAAAATTAGAAAATTAAAAACGCAGAAATTTTAATTTGCTTGAGAAATGCAAGCCCTAGAGACTCTCTTGGGCTTGCTTACAACTTGAGAAATGAGAAGAAGAATGAGATATTCAATACCCTTGCTTAGGAGGAGTTTAATTGACTTTAAATGACCCAAAATGGGTTGTTCCTCCACGTTTCTATCACAAACCTACAAAAAACCAGCAAGTAAAACTTGCTAGAAAAACTGCAGAAATGACAAAAAATCTACATAAAATTTTTGTTAGTGGAAACCAGAAATTTATAGTACAAAACCAACAATATATATATTTGTTTTTGGTCTATCTCAGAACACAAATACACCCAAATATAGAGGAATATGAACAAAAAAGAACATAAAATATTAGAGGTTTTAAGTGGATGATGAGGAAGATTTCCAGATCTAAAATCTATCTTCAAAATTCTTAGGCGACCTGCAAATTTATTGAAACAATGCTACAAAAAAGAGAAATGGGTGAAGACATTCATGTAATAAAACAAAATACTTTTTTAGATCTACAAGATATACTCACTGGATCTATGATAATACTACCAAAATATCTACCCAAACAAAATACTTTGCTTGAGAATCCCTACTCAAGATCTACAACAAATGAAAACAAGAAACAACTAGAACAAAACCACCTCATTAAGCAATATGGCACCAAGAAGACTCTTCACACCATGTATCCTCCTAAGATTTCTTGTATTAGAAGCAAGCCAGGACAAATACTTGTCCAAGCTTGATAAAAGAAAGAGAGAGCAAGAAGAATGAGAGAGAAGAGTGGGAGAGAGAGGAGAGGAGAGGAGAGGAGAGGAGAGAAATGGGTAGAGTAACCTTGCACTAAGAATAGATCATGTGTGAAATGAGGGAGGGGAGACATTTATTTATATTTGGGAGCCAAGAGTTACCCCTCTTGGATGAGTTACAAGTGTCACACATCCAATAGAAATTGACAAAGTCAAGGAAGAGTCACTTTTAGCGTTTTGGTAAGTGAGTGAGGGGGTGAGGTGTAAAGGGGGAAAACACCTTTTCCTATGGTCAAACATTAAATTAGACACGAAGGAGGGCGAATTTAGGGTTTAGGTGGCTTTTTTTACTTAAAATTTTTAATTCCCACATGTCAATTAGCTAGGGAACACCACTTTAAGTTGTTGGCTAAGCAAGGGGGGGTATTCTAAGTGGAAAATTATTTTTTCAACTTAGGAAAAAGGTTATGAAACCTTTCCCACTCTCTTTCAAACCTTTTTTCTTCATTATTACAAACAATTGACATTTTGACTATGTCAAATCAAACAATTAAATTGTCGTTTTAGACTGACTTGGACTCCTCATGGACAAAGACCTAGAAAAACTTGTCCAATTGAGATGAAACTTGGTCCAAGGGTGTAGGGGATCTCATTCAATTTATTTTGAGCACAAATACCCCTATAAAAATAACAAGGACCTAGTTTTTACAATTTTTATCAAAAATTAATTAAAATTACCATTAACTAGGTAATTAAAAAAAAAATAAAAATACTTTACACTCGACGAAATTCCGCAAGACTCTAGAAGATTTATAACATGGTCATTTAAAATATTCCTAGACATGAGTCACCATAGGGATCGACCATTAGAATGCCTTTCACTACTTTGGAGAATTATTGTGGGAGTGAAAAACTCAAGGGAAATTAATAAGGTTGGTTAGGCCAAATTAATAACCTGAGGAAAAAAAACACTTGATGAAAGGGACTCCTCTAATGATGAAGTCCTAGGAAAATGACCTACAATATGATCCATGCAAACCCATTACATTATTATCCATGCAGGGGAGCGGAAATTTCGATTACAAAAATAACTGCTGGAGGCCAAAACTGCCTTGTAGAAGCAACAAGTCTTCAACTTGGTAAGACCATCAGGTGCATAATATTCATGGTACATGGAGTTGACCCCTTAGTCGAAATAGGTGGTCAACATGTAGGAATTAATTAATTAATCACATTCGACTTAGGATGAAAGGCGCCTAGCTTAAGTGTTATCAACAAAAAATTAGATCGGGGGAGGTATAAGAAGAGGAATTCGACATAATTCCTCATTATGTTATGATTTTGAGTTGAGAACAGGTTCCATAGGAGTAAGTCGATCTCTTAGCTGTTTTGTGGATTTCTAGAGGAAACCACCACCCAGATCGGTTTTGGTGATGGAAGACACCCTAGCCTATCGGAGATACCATCCAAGTATTTCATTGTGCCAGATCAAGAGTATTCAGACCCAATTCAGTTAGTGTGCATTAAAGCTAGTGAGGGCGCAGGGGTTTGAGAGATAGTTTTGTGTAGTTGGCCGATCTCAGGTCAAATCCAACCGAATCCTCCTAACCCAGTTGAGAGGGACACAAGGCACTTCATTTGAGCTATCATTTGTCTGATTCTGATGGGGGAATCCACCAAGGTGCACCAATTTGTCATTTAGGGCGCAACTTCCAGAGAAGCACATTTAGGGATCCAGAGAGTTAACCGGTCAAGAATCATAGAAACCCTTCCGACCCAGTACAAAGCATACCGGGGTGCTCAGTTTGAGCCATACATCGCCAGATTTTGATGATGGAATCATTGATGCACACCCGTTGTGCAGGAGAGGGGCACAAACCCTCAAGGGGTCCCATCCAGGGTACAATTTGATCAGTAGTGGACCGATCTTTAGTCTGACATTCACCAGGAGGAGCTGTGAGGTCAAGGCACATCATTTGGGATAGTTTCCAGGCAGATCAAACGAATACTTCCAGCAGGGCGAACTTTCCAGACCTTTGCAGCAGCTGTCGTGAGTATCCGAGATTGCATCCAGCAAATTTGTGCATGCATGTTTCTAATTCTTCCCGATCTTCTGTATACGGGTATTTCTTGTTGTTTTGAATTCTAGCTATGATCAACTCTTATGAGATCTAGTTGATGGGTATTTCTTATATTTCCTACATGCATATTATATTTCCTACTATTCTCCATAATACATGCTATTGAGTTGTCGTGGTCCCTTTATTTCCTATGCATCATATATTCTACTCAAACACTTATCTATATGACACACAAATGCAAAAATAACCAAGCATGTTAAACAAGTAACTAAAACACATCCAAAACCCCCCAGAGTATCAGATCTGTGAGCCGAGACAATAATTTCAATAGAGTCTATTTAGATCCATTGGATCGGGGATATTTTAGTGGTATCATAGCCTTCTTCCTGCCATCCTGTGAAGAAGTGCTTTCTCATGACCCCATGATTCTGGGAACATGTGCAGAATACCCAGAGGGATAAGGACATATTGGGGATGAGTACATTCAGTATCGCAGAGGACATAGTAGGGACAAAAGAGACAGGAACAAAAGGGACTACACTCCCTTCCACACTCAGTCAAATACAGAGACAGAGTTAGAGGACATGGATCACATCAGCTCTGACACAGAAATAGACTATGGGTGACATGCATGAGACACCAGAGGGCAGGGGGAAAGGCCTCGAGACACATTCTGAAAATACACAATCCATCTTGAATGACCTAGCTAGAGGACAGGGGGATACGATGAACACCATAACACAAATGGCCATCAACACATAGATGATACAACTTAGTGTGAGCACTATGGGTGCCAACGTGGCAGGAGGAGAGAGTGGTTCAGGAGGACACTAGGGAGGTGGTGCTAGTGGCTCCAGTGGATCTCAGGGAGGAGCGAGTGGACATCCTTCACCTATCCATGCCTATACATCATCTAGGAGGATTCCCCGACCTTTATATCCACAGTTCCAAGGGGGACAGTCGCTGGGACAACTAGGGAAGACATGAGGACACCCATGATAGGGGAAGGAAGTGCCACAGGACCCATTTAGGGAGTACAGAAGAAATTATTTGGCACTAGGACCAGAATTCCTTGCTGGCATGATTTTGCTAGATTATTGTTCGATCAAGTATCGGAACAGGTCCAGGGAGGCACATAGGGGCAATGCGCAAACTCAAAACATGGACTTCATTAAGAAAGTGGGAACGTTGAATATTCCTACTTTCGATGGGTCATCATGATGCTCAACTCAGGCATGGGTACAGAAGCTTGAAACATATTTCAAGCTCAACCCGATGGCAAAGTCAGAAGCTATTAGCTTCACCACCTTGCACTTGGATGGGGAGGCCCACGAGTGGTGGTACCATGGGTTGGTGACCTTGGGTCGCAACCACATTACTTCATATTTGGATTTCATCGAGAGGTTGATGGAGAGGTTTGGCAGGAGGGATCCATATCTCCATTTCAGGGATCTGACACAGTTGAGACAGACAGGGTCAGTTGAGGCCTTAATCACAGAGTTCCAACGGAAGGCAGTGGTTGTATAAGATATTCCAAAGTACAGATTGGTGATGTTTTTCATCGAGGCGTTGACAGAGACGTTAAGTGGCTGTGTTAAGGATTTCAAGCCTCACACCCTACAGGAGGCCATTGTGCACACTAGAGACATGGGGGACTCAGTGCTGAAACCCAAAACATTTACCAAACCCTTTGTGCCACAGAGAGACAAGGATCAGAAGAATCCTCAAAGGGATTGGAAGGGTAAGCTCAAGTTGGATGATGACACTAGATGAGAGTTGATGAGGAAGAATCTTTGCTTCTCTTGTGGAGACCCTTGGGTCCCAGGGCATCGATGCATGGGAAAGGGACAAATCCACTACATTGAAGTGGAATTAGGTAGTGAGGAGGAGGAGGAAGAGATTGGGACACAAGCATACATTGATTCAATGGATGATCCTACACATGAGCCAGAACGACATCTGAAGAAACCTCATATACAGGCAAAGGCACATCCAAAGGAGGAGACAAAAATTCTTAGAGAGGTGAAAGGGGGAACCATAACAACCCTTTCTAGAGTACCTGGGTACAAAATTCTTAGGCTCAAGGGCCTTATACAGGGGCAATGCATGACAACTTTAGTAGATGGTGGGGCCACCCACAATTTCATTGATGCGTCCTTAATAGCCCGGAGGGGTTACACAATGAGGAGTTTGAGGGGTTCATCATGGCCATGGAAGATGGATATACTATGACATGCTTGGACATGGTCCCAGTCCTAGAGGTCAAGCTAGGAAACTACACCCTAATGGATACCTTTTATATAGTTGACCTGTCAGATACATATGCAGTGTTAGGGGTACAGTGGCTATATTCATTGGGAGAGATTGGGTTCAACTATCAAACGTTGACCATGAGTTTCAAAGATGTCAACAGATCGAGAGTGGCATTGAGAGGTATGTCTACAGGAGCACCCAGAGCAGTATCCGTGAAGAGGATGGAGCGGATATTCCATCACGATGATGTAACATATGCAGTAGTGTCCGATCACCACCCGAAAGGATTTAGAGGGAAATGAGCATTACCATACACAGATCAAAGATATTTTGATTCAGTATGAACCAATGTTTGGATCGATACCACTAGGGAGGCCACCAGATAGGTGGTTCGAGCATTACTATTAAGTTGGAGGTGGGGGCTACACCTGTGATCACCGTTCGCTATAGACACCCCAAGAGATTTAAGGATGAGATCAAGAAAGAAATCAAGGAATTTCTTGCGATAGGGCACATCAGGCCCAATACGATTCCTTTTGCTTCTTCAGTCGTACTAGTACTGAAGAAAGATGACACATTGAGGATGTGCATAGAATACAAAGCCCTCAATAAGAAAACAATCAAGAACAGGTACCCCATTCCACGCATAGATGAGTTGATGGACGAGCTACATGGGGCAATTTTCTCCACCAAAATTGATCTGTGGTCAAGATATCATCAGATCAACATCAGAGAGAAGGACATAGAAAAGACATATTTCAAATGTCATTTTTGGCACTTCGAGTTTTTGGTCATACTGTTTGGGTTGACCAACGCACCGACCACCTTTTAGTCTTCCATGAATCACATCTTCAGGGGGCAGTTGAGGAAGTACCTTTTGGTGTTCTTCAATGACATTTTGATTTACAACAGGACATGGGATGAGAATTTGGCACACTTGGAGGAGGTCTAGGGAATTATGCAGGCACAATCATTATATGCCAAAGAGTCCAAGTGTGAATTCGGGATGAGGGAACTACTGTACTTGGGGCATATAATCAGTGAGCATGGAGTACATGTTCATCAGGAGAAGATCAGGGCCATTCTGGATTGGCCAACACCCAAGAACCTCACAGAGCTGAAGGGATTCTTTGGGTTATGCAGTTACTATAGGCGGTTTGTCAGGGGATTTTCACAGTTGGGAGCACCACTCACATATATAACCAATAAGGGTGCTTTTCATTGGGAAGATGAGTCACAACAGAATTTTGAGAAAATGAAGGAGGTTATGAGCACATGCCTTGTTATAGCCCTTCTAGATTTCACTCAGCCATTTTTCTTAGAGTGTGACGCATCAGGGGTGGAAATTGGAGCAGTTTTGATGCATGGGGGCCATCCCATTGTGTTCGAGAGAAGGAATCTCAATGAGTCGGAGCGATTCTATTCGATTTACGACAAGGAAACGCTAGAAATCATGCATGCCTTAACCAAATTCAGGCAGTATCTAGTGGGTAGTAGTTTTTTAGTGAAGAATGATCATAACAGTCTCAAGTGTTTCCTGTATCAGAAAGACCTGAGCGAGAGACAATAGAAATGGGTCTCGAAGATCCAATCTTTGACTTTGACATTGAGTATGTTAAAGGAAAGAGAAATGTCATAGCAAATGATTTTTCCAGGAGGCCAGCAGGGTGTTTGATGATGGATATTTGCACAGACTAGAGGGAACATTTGTTGGTGGAGTACTCCAAAACCAAGTTTTCTTGTGAGGTACTGGATAGACATGTATTTGATGATAGATACCGGGTGTTATATGATGTCATTTTCTACAAGGAATGGATCTACTTGGTTCCATAATCTACCTTAAAATGGAAGGTTCTGAAGGTTTTTCACAATTCACCTACAGTCGAGCATTAGGGATTCTTTAAAACCTACCGGCAGATCAAGGTGAGATTCTCATGGAAGGGTCTCAAGGATGATGTATTGAAGCACATCCGAGAGTGCATAACTTGTCAGCAGAACAAGTCTAAGCAGACACACCCCACTGGGTTAATTCAACCTCTACCCATTCCGGAGCAGAAATGGAAGAGCATTTCTATGGACTTCATTACAGGACTTCCGCGAGTGTAGGGAAGGGACTGTATATTTGTAGTGGTCGACCGACTGACCAAATTTGCAAACTTCTTTTCCATACTCATGAACTACAAGGCAATACATATAGTAGAGCTATTTTTTAGAGGAGCTTTTCGGTTGCACAGTTTACCTAGGAAGATAGTCAGTGACAAAGATGGGCGCTTCATCAATGCGTTTTGGCAGGAGCTCTTAAGGTTGGTGGGCACAAAGTTAACCATGAGTACTAGCTACCACTCGTAGACATATGAACAGACAAAGTTTGTCAACAAATGGGTGGAGGGGTATTTGAGGAATTATGTGGGGGGAAAAAACGCACATGGGTGAATATTGTTACAACACAACTTACCACATGTATATCAAGATGTCACCGTTTAGAGAATTGTATGGATACGATGCACCCTCTTTTGTGGAGATTGTTTTTGGAGAAAACAAGGTTCCGGGGGCCAAATCCTGGGCTGAGGAGAATCACATAATTCTATGGGCGGTAAAGGAGAACCTACAGGTAGCTAAAAATCAACAGAAGATCTATGCAGACAGGCAAAGGATAGAGCGCAGTTTCGAGGTAGGGGACTTGGTTTTTCTGTGATTACAGTCATACAAACAATCTTCATTGAAAAGAAATGGGGCAGAGAAGTTGAAGCCTAGGTTCTATGGGTCGTACAAATTCAGTAGGAAGGTAGGCGAAGTGGCCTACGAGCTAGAGCTCCTGAAGGGTAGCAAGATTCACAATGTGTTTCACGTTTCTTGCCTTAAAAAAGTAGTGGGACAACAAGTGTCAATTTCAGAGGATTTTCCACCCTTGGATGAGGAGGGACAATTGGAGTTAGTGTCGGAGAAGGTGCTAGAGAGAAGAGAGCATATGTTGAGGAGCAGGTTCACCAGGGAGTGCTTGGTCATATGGAGGGTACTTCCAGTGGAGGATGCCACATGGGAGGGAGAGCATATATTGCAACACCCAGGATTGATGTTGCTTGAGGACAAGAAATCTCGGGAAGGGAGGACTGTGATGTCCCGTTCCCAAGAATAGCCTCAACAGGGAGTGACTTAGTAGTCTATCTGTTCCCATAGACTATAGTCAGGCACAAACAGGGAACAAAGGGAGAAATAAGGGTGAATAAATGGATAAACGATGAATTAAGCCAAAAAGAAAAGGAAAAGTCACTTAATCCAAAGTCAATGGAGAAATAGAAGAAAAATGTGTTAAAAGGGGGAATTAATTAATTAATCACATTCGACTTAGAAGGAAAGACACCTAGCTTAAGTGATGTCAACGAAAAATAAGACTGTGGAGGTATAAGAAGTTGAATTCGACCCAATTCCTCATTATGTTATGATTTTGAGTTGAGAATAGGTTTCAGAGGAGGAATTTGACCTCTTAGCTGTTTTGTGGATTTCTGGAGGAAACCACCACCCAGATCGATTTCGGTGTTGGAAGACACACCCTAGCATATCAAATATACCATCCAGGTATTTCATCGTGCTAGATCAAGATTATTCATACCCATTTCAGTCAATGCGCATTATAGCCAGTGAGGGCGCATGGGTTTGAGAGACAATTTTGTGTCACTGGCTGAGATCATGTCAAATCTAGCTAAATCCTACCGACCTAGTTAAGAGGGACACATGGTGCTTCATTTGAGATATCATTTGTCCAATTTCGAGAGGGGAATCCACCAAGGTGCACTAGTTTGTCATTTAGGGTGCAACTTCTAGAGAAGCAAATTCAGGGATCCAGAGAGTTCACGAGTCCAAAAATGGAGAAACCCTTTCGACCCAGTACAAAGCATACCAGGGCGCTCAATTTGAGCTATACATCACCAGATTCCGACAGTGGAATCACTAGGGCACATCAATTTTCCAAGAGAGGGGAAAAAACTCTTAGGGGGTCCCGTCCGGGGTCCAATTTGATCAATAGTGAACCGATATTTAGTCTAACAGTCACTAGGAAGAGTTGTGAGGTCAGGGCGCATCATTTGGGACACGTTTCAGGCATATCAGATAAGTATTTATAGTAGGGCAAACTTTCCATACCTTTGCAATAGTTGCCTTGAGTATCCAAGATTTCATCCAACAGATTTGTGCATGCATGTTTCTGATTCTTCCCGATCTTCTGTATACAGGTATTTCTTATTGTTTTTCATTGTATTCTAGTGATGATCAACTCTTATGAGATATAGCTGATGAGTATTTCCTATATTTCATAAATGCATATTGTATTTCCTGCAATTCTCCATAATACATGCTATTGAGTTGTGTTGGTCCCTTTATTTAGTATGCATCATATATTTTTCTCGAACACTTATCTATATGACACACACATGCGAAAATCACCAAGAATGTTAAACAAGTAACTAAAATGCATCCAGAAACCCCCAGAGTATCAGATCTGTGAGTCGAGACAATACCTTCAACATAGTCTATCTAGATCCATTGGATCAAGGATATTTCAGTTATCAAAGGGCGTTCCACTTCTAGTGCCAGCGATGACCTTTGCCCATAAAAGGGGTAGAGGGAATCGTTGATATCGTAGTGCATCATGATTAGCCTTGTAGGGTTTTAGTATCCCTTCTGACCACCAAAATTTGATGATGACCACCAGAAGGGGAGAAAGTCTTAATTTAATCCTCTCACAGGCTTATTGCATGTGTATATTGACTAGTGTTGAAAAAATTGGTGAAAAATCAACGATATTTTAAAAAATCACGATTTCTTCTAGCTGACTAAAAATCGGTTGAAAAAAATCATGATTTTTTTAAACTTGAAAAAATCACGACTTATGCCGAAAAATCACGACACGATGGAAAAAATCACCCAATGCGCTGAGTCCGTGGGGATAAAGGCATTTTTTTTTAATTTTGGGGGGTCATTTCTCTTGTTTTCTGTTGGAGAAGGGTTTGTGGTCTTCCTCAACCACCGTGGAGATAGCTAAATAACCATCATCATCACTGTCAAGGATTTTTTAGTGGAGCAATGGTTCAATTTCATTTTCCAACCGGGGTTGAATCTTCCATTCATAGGTATGTATTTTTTTTTTGTTAGCTAAATATCCTTGACTTGTGGGATTGGCCTGTGGCTGAGTTTCCACGACCCAGGGGCATATAATCTGTCAAAATCACCCGTGGATCGCACCCGGCCTGGACTACACCAACCTTTAACATAGCTATATTTGAGGTGTCCCCAGAGGTTTCAAACCGGTGACTTCACTTACGGACTGCCTTAACAACGCACTCCCTCACCGAATGCTCTACACCACAAGGACCATTCATAGGTATGTATTTAAATCCAACCATGTTAATGTTTTTTTCATAGATTTATGCATGTTTGTTTGCCTCTTTGCTTTCCTACATTTTGCTTATTCTTTTTGTCATTTTTGCATGATTTTAATTTTTCATGCCCATAAAACAATGTAAGGGTATTTTTTAATGGGACAACAAGCTTGAGCTTTGATGTTATTTTTTTCTCCACCCGCTTATTGTCATTTTTCATTGCTAATAATCTAATCTAGAGGTATGATGTTTTTTACCAATGGGTTGTTATTTTTTGCTAGTGGGGTTTAATGTCATTTTCTTGTTTTTTTTGTGCCTTAGAGATCTAGTCCAATCTACCATATCCATATTCCTAGGTATGTAGAAAATTATGTGCCTTTCTTTTCTTTGTTTTTCAAGATTTAGTATAGGGTTTGCAATGTCCATTAGATTTAACTCTTCTTGCCATTTTTAAATGGGAGATGTAACACTTGTGTAGCTATGATAGTTTAATTGCAACATTCTTTAAAGTTTAAGTGTTTTGAAATTTGTGAATCTGGATTTTGATTTTCCCCGTTTGTTTTGTGCCATAGGTTTAAATTTTAAAGATTTATCATTTAATCAATGCTCAACAAAATGGATCCAATGTGGGACTATGGTGAACCAGTGGATCATAATAGAACAACATTGAGTTGCAAGCTCTGTGGAATGGAAATGTGTGGCAGAATCAACCACTTGAAATACCACCTTGTCAAAGTCCCATGACATGAAGTGGAAATTTGTGGTGCAACTCCCCTAGATGTTGTCCTTGTTGCAAATAATTCAATTCTTGATATTACTAGGAAGAAAAAAAAGTGGGAAGAATTGAGGAACCACAAGCTTCTCAGGGGCAGGGCAAATCTAATCCTCGGCCATGCCTTCTTAGTGCACTATTATTATCCGTATAGTATCTACTATCTAGAATCTAGATGCCTCATGATGATCATCTCATGAGATACATTTATTTTTGTTTTGATGCGATTTTTTATTACACTTTCATAACTCAGGATTTAGTATCTACTATCGACTTTGATGTATCGTTTTTTATTTGGCATCCACTACATCATATATATCAATGCTTTCTCCATATTTATGTATCAATCTGTTTATTTGATGTTATTTTTTCTTTATATGTTTAGAATTTTGAAAAAAATGAATATATTATGTATTTTTTAATGTTTGTCGTGGTTTTTCGATTTTTTGCCGAGATTTTCCGATTTTTTCTGAAACAATGTTTTTCGAACCCTCATCGATTTTTTTCCAATGTCGATGTTATCAACACTGATATTGACTTTGAAAATCATGGAGACTTGTCAGACATAACAACAAATGATGGTGAATCCCCATGTATTAAGTCCTATACAAATGATATCGGTTATAGACTAGGCTCAGTCTATGATAATGATTGTGTATTTTCATATGGTTGTAAGGACCTAAATGATTGCTAGATAACCACTGATAAAAGGGAAGATGTTCTAGAACAAGAAGATTCTCTTCTATGTAAAGATGTTGGAATAAAATCAAAAGGATTGGTAATAGTCTTGTATTTGATGATGGACATGAAACCCTCATTTTGGATTCTGGTTTTCTCCAAACAAATGATCATGGGAAGTGCAAGCTCAAAATAAGAGCTAAGAAAAGCATTGTAAGCACTCATGATATTAGCGGGGGTACACCTTTCGATATTTGGATGATGCAGAAGGAATTTATGTGGCTGACTCTACATTTTAAGGATTTGAAGGCAGAGACAAAGAAAAACGATATTATGTTAAAATACCTTCCTCTGCCTCCAATGAAACCTTTTCCACAGTTTTTAGAAGAGCTCCCTATGGAAAAGAAATCAGTATTGGACTTTGTCTCTTTTCGCTTCTCTTTTAGTAGGTCAAGTAATTGGATAGCAATTGGTCCATTCCCTCAGGTTAATTTTGCAAGAGCCTCAAGTGTTGTTGTTAAGAATTTTCCCAGATCAATGTTGCCAGAGCATGGAGATAAGTAGGAGCGTTTTTGGAAGTGATAGTGTCGAAAGCGTCATTTTCCAAAAACCTTTGAAGCAGGAGCATCTTGAGAGCGTCTGTTATATATATATATATATATATATATATATATATATATATATATATATATATATATATATATATTGCGTTTATATGAAAAAAACATGTAGAAAGACACATTAGCTGCAAAATATATGAAACCATGAATATTTGTACATTAATATAGATAGAAATGACATCCATAGTACATCAATTATTAATCATTCTAGCATCAACCATCTAGATTCTAGGAATTACAAGCTTACAAACCAACATACAAATTTTTAAGCCATAGAATAGAAAGTAGAACATTAACTTATGGAATGAAATCAATTATCCATAATCCAACAACTGTTAACAATACCATGAGTAATGACCAAATAGTTATGTTTACAAAATAGGCCATCTGCACTGAAGTATGAAAACTAAAAGGTCCAAAACAATAAAGTTTAAAGTTTAAACTTAGCTATTTTCTAAATACTATGAATCTATCATGTATAGACTATGACATATAAAGAAATGAAAAAGGAGAAACATCAAACAACTATCCCATCCTCCTTTCACCACCATGATTTTTATGTGGACTTCCTCATGGTGGTAGTGGAGCCTTTTGAGAAAGACGAAACTATGCAAAATTTGATGTAGACAACCACGACGAACGTGAAGATGAAGCCCCTATAGATGTACCCGGAGTCTTGGACATGGGGACCATGGAAGTGGATGGGGGTGGCATCTCAATAAGATCATCATCATCCAAAAGAGAATTCTCTAATTTCTCTAAAAGAAATAATCCATCCTCCAAATTATCCTCCTTTGGATTGTTGTTCCAACACTTCAAGTTTTCATCCATCTTCGTCTCCTCACAGTAATGGAAAAAAATCGCAAGTTGTAATGAACATAAACCAAGCTCTCTGACCAGTTTATATTCAAACTGTTTCTTTTGACGCTATGGTTGAAACTATAGGTGCTCCAACACCTCTCTGCAAAATAAGTGTTCACCATCTATGAAAGCACCTGTGTTTCCAAATGTTACAGTTGTGGGGCAACACCGCCATGCATGTTCCACCACTCGAGAGAATTCAAATTCCCTCGATATTTAATTGCAAGGTTCATCCTAAAGGCACCATGGCTAAGGATTTATTGGCTCAATTGTCTCCATATAGTGTCACACTCCTCATCCAGAACCATTTTTTCTAATGTTGTAATATAATGTAACATACCTAGCCACTAGGCTGGGCCACACTACTCCAAGAATTTTCTCCAAGAACCATCTAAAAACCACACTGTAATGCGCCCAACCACCAACAAATGGGATCACAAAAATAACAAGACTCATCTCAAGTCTTAAAGTCGATCTCTAATAATAAAATTAATTCAAGAACACATGCAGGAGATAAGGTAGAAGAACGTGCATTTAACAAGAATCAATCTGAAAACCTTAAAGAAGATTTATTGTGGCATGCATAACCATATCTAACAAGAAAATATATATTGGATATGAAAATATTAGAAATGATAATTAGTACATAGTGAAATTATAGATATAAACAGAGAAACCATGTAATAGAGAGACCACCTATCTTAAAGATAACAATCACCAACTGGTTGCATACCAAGGACGTTCCACCCAAAAATAGACATTGTTGTTCCAAGACTCAACAACAAGTCACCGTCGAGCCAGGGCTATGAATTCACAAGGACGGGTTTGAAGGATACACTCGGTTTCCCAGATGAGTTATCACTCAAGCTCTCACAGGTTTCTCAACACACACAACAATCCATAGTACACCAACTCTCTTCTCTCCATCCTACACAATGCAAGAGCATGGAATCCCTTCTCTGCTATGCATTCCTTCAGGCTGTCCACCTCCTTCCAGGGATCCAGTGCTTCTAGAAAAGAATCTCCATTTTGGGACTCTTAGGACTCACAACTGTGATCAATTTTGATTCATGCCAATTCCTCTCAAGCATACATGAATTACTCTATAGCTGGAATACACTAGCAACTTTCTACAACCATCAACAATGGCTTCCTTCTTCAACAAATCGTTCTCCTGTTCTCTCCAAGAACCAGGATGAGTATGAATTTCCAGATCAACGAGGAATAAGTCACAAGGAAGATGAAGAAGAAGAAGAAGAAGAAGAAGAAGAAGAAGAACACCCCAAACTGCCCAAAGATGTGTTTATATATTTTATTGGAATCAAGAACCACATGGAATTTTCCCCAATAAGCTCATGTAACAAATTCTTTTTCTCAATAAAACTTCCAAGATGGGTAAAATAAAATGTAATATAAATACTTATCCCTTTTATCCCCCTCTCTCGTGGAATTATAGCCCCCTATCTCTTGTTCTTGTCTGTCTTGCAGCCAATGATGTATTTTATTACTATGTATATATATCAAAGTATTACATCTTCTAGGCTCTCTGACCCCTTTAATTTTTTAGGCACTCCGACCTTTCATCAATTAAAAAAAATACATTATTTAATATGGGTACTCAAAATCGGGGTATTACATTCCCCTCCCCCTTATTTTCTCACTGTCCTCAATACACATCAAATTTTAAAATTCTTCAAACAATTGTGGGTACTTTTCCGGCATGGAATCTTCATGCTCCCAAGTATCATCTTCATGGTCATAGAAGGTCCACTGAACTTTTACCAGTTCCATGACTTGATTCCAGAGAATTTTGAATTTTTTGTCCAATATGCGCACCGATTGGACCTGAAAGTCTCCTTTTGGCTCCACTTGGATCAAATTCCAATCAATAACATGGTTATGATCACGTACATACTTTTTCAGCAAAGAGACATGAAATACATTATTCACATTCATGGAAGCTGGCAATGAAATCATGTACGCAACTGACCCTATTCTGTCCAATATCTCAAATGGACCACAAAATCTGGAAACTATCTTTGTACAACTGTCCAACTTT
Organism: Picea engelmannii; assembly: GCA_009831015.1. NCBI lineage: Eukaryota > Viridiplantae > Streptophyta > Pinopsida > Pinales > Pinaceae > Picea > Picea engelmannii. Next base: position 9,384 of record WSFP011376866.1, on the reverse strand, counting down.
AATGAACTCTTCTTGGGATTCACTTTCAAAAGCACATGATCTCCCACTTTAAATTCTCTAGTTGTACTTCTCTTATCTGCATAAATTTTCTGTCTATCTTGTGCTGCCTTCAATATTTGCTTAATTTTAACCATCTGGTCTTCCATATCCTTGAGCAACTCTACACCAAGTACTACTCTATATGTTGGGTTGTTCTAACTTACTGGAGTATTGCATTTTCTACCATACAAAAAAATTCAAATGAACTCATCTTTAATGAGGCTTGATAGCCATTATTATAGGCAAACTCAACTAGATGCAAGTAATCTTCCCACTTAGATGGCTTATCTATCACATACATTCTCAACATGTCTTCAATCACTTGATTCACTCTTTCTGTCTGTCCATCTGAATATGGATGGTATGCTGTGCTAAAATTCAGGTTTGTACCAAATCCTTTAAACAATCCTCTCCAAAAGTTCAAAGTAAACTTAATATCTCTGTCTGAGACAATTGTCTTAGGTATCCCATGCAGCCTAGCAATTTTCTTCATGTAAATTTATGCATTATTAGTTGTTGTATGAGTCATATTTACATGCATAAATGAGAATCCTTTGTCAATTTATCAAGCACTACCAATATTGAATCATGTTGCTTCGTTGTCCTAGGAAACTTAGTGATACAATCAATGGTTAGCACTTCCCATTTCTTCTATGAAATTGGTAATGACTGTAGCAAACCTGCTAGGTGTCTATGCTCAAATTTCACTCTCTGACATTCCATACATCTGACAATGTAATCAACAACATCTTTCTTTATTCCAGGCCAAAAGAATTGACTTCTTACTACTGCAATTGTTTCCTGGTAACTGGAATGTCCAACATATGGAACATTGTGCATGTTTTTTAATACCAGATTCCTAAGTTCTACAGAAGTAGGAACATCAATTTTGTTCTTATGCATAAGTAATCCATCCTCCTTAATATCATATTCTTTAATTCTCTATTGTACATTTTCCCGTTGTAAACTTTCTTTTACTTGTAGGTAATGTTGGTTTGTAAAAACAACATCCAATATTATATTCTTCAAATCTGACGGATGCATACTAATGGATGTAACATGCATGAGATGGATTCTTCTGTTGAGTGCATCATCAATTTTTTTTTTTTTCCTTTGATATGCTTTATGTTAAAATCATACTTGAAAATTCCAACCATCTTGTCTGCCCAACATTCAAGGTTGGTTGTTCAAAAAGATATTTTAGACCATTATGGTCTGCTCTTAATTCAAATCTCTTTCCCATGAAATAATGCCTCCACATCTTCAATGCATGAACTAAGATAACAAGCTCCAAATCATGTAGCATAATTCCTCTCATATTCTTTAAGCTTTCTAGACATATAACTGATGACATGGCCATTCTGTGAGTGAGGACTCCACCAAGTCCTTCCTTGCATACATACTACAAAGCTTTCATTTGGGTCAACAATATTTAAAATAGGTGCACTAGTAAGTGATTCCTTTAATAAATTAAAGTTCTCTTCACACTCTATTGTCCATTCAAACTTAATTCCCTTATTTTGTAAATAAGTGATAGGATGAGAAATCTTAGAGAATTCTTTTATGAATATTTGGTACTATCCAGCTAATCCCATAAAGGATATGACTTCTGAAACATTTCTTGGTGTTGGCCATCCTCTAATGGCTTCAATATTTTAAGGATCTACCGCTATACCTTCTCATGAAATGATGTGTCCCAAATAATGGATTTGTTCTTGGTAAAAAGAACACTTGTTTAGCTTGGCATACAATCTATGTTCTCTTAGTACTTGCAGTACCAACCTCAAGTGATGTTCATGCTCTTCCTCTGACTTAGAATAGATAAGTATGTCATCCAAGAAAACAATGACAAACTTATCTAGATAATTTCTGGATATGCCATTCATTAAGCACATAAAAAGAGTTGGTGCATTGGTCAGTCTAAATGTCATCACTACAAATTCATAATGTCCATACTGGGTTCTAAAGGATGTCTTACTAATATCTTCTTCCTTGATTATTACTTGATGGTATCTTGATATTAGGTCTATCTTTAAAAATATATTTTCTCCTCTTAACTGATCAAATAGATCATCAATTCTGGGTAGAGGGTATTTGTTCTTCATAGTGGATTTAATCAATTTTCTAAAGTCAATACACAACCTCAATGTTCCAACCCTCTTTTGGACAAAGAGTATTGGTGCTCCCCAAGGTGAGACACTTGGGCTTATGTACCCTTTCCTCAATAATTCTTCCAGCTGCATTTATAGTGCTTTTAATTCTGATGTACCCATTATGTAAGGATTTTTTGATACAGGGGAAACTCCTGGTACTAAATCAATAGACAAATTTATCTCCCTCTTAGTTGGAAATCCATGTATGTATTGAAATACATCTTCGAATTCTTGCAAGATTGAAAAATCTTCAAGGCTTGGTCTTTTAGTATTTTCTGGCTCCTCCAACTGAGCTGCATATAATTGGCATCCCTTCCTGAAACATCTCTTTAGTTCAAATGATGGAATCTCCCTAATAGAAATAGGTCTTAGAATCCCTTTTACAGTGCTCTATTTTCCTTCTTCATCAAAACATGTAAATGTCTTGTTATGACAGTCCAAGAAAACATGATGTTGATCCAACCAATCCATTCCAATTAAGATATCATAAGATCTTAATGGAATGATATTCATACCAACATTATTACTCACTCCATTCAGATTTATTGGGCAACCTTTAACAATCTCGTTGATCCTTCTTTTGGTTCCATTTGCTAGTTGAACCAAGCTTGACTTTTCAAGCTTATGTTTCTCCGAATGTAATTTTTCCACTATTTTAGGATCAATGTAGCAATGGATTTCTCCCGAATCAATTAAAATGTTAACATGATGATTAATGATCTTACCTTCTACTTCGATCATATGGGATTGCTATTATGCTTGTCGATCTTCTAAAGCTACATATATTTTGCCCATGTCTTCTACTGTTGTATCCTCTTGGATTTTGTGCATGGTCTTCGTTCTCTCTCCTCTGTGAGGGAAATTCTAGTACAAATGATCTTCTTTTCATTCCCAACATTGTATTGGTGGTCTTCACCTTTTCCCTAAGGAGTCTTCTCTCTTGGACTCATCTTTAGCAGAATGATCTTGCTGATTTTTACTAGGGCTATTTCTATTGAATGGAGGTTTGAATCATTTCCTTCTCTAATCATATTTCTCTTTCTTCTTATCCTTCCAAGACTTTTGCAAAGATTCTCTTCCCTTTCGTTGATCATTAAGGTTGTTAGGGTCCTAACTCGCACATAGGTAGATCAATATATTCAGATGTAATAAAGGTCAATATTAATAAGGCCTTTCAATAAAATAGAATAAGGCAAATGTAAGAAGACCTAATAGAATATTCTGCTTCTAGAAGGATCTTCCTCTAAATGCTTCTCTTGATAGACATATTTAGTATAAATAAGGGTCGAGGGTATGAAAACCCTAGCTTGGAGATTATTGTAACAGAGCGCTGCTCGACTGGAGGTTGCCCCCTCGAAGAGGCCCGTGAACATTGCTTTCTGAATCAAAGTGCTATTTCTGTTGTTATTCTTATATCATTTCTGTGTTATTGTGGAGATTATGCTGGTTATATTACTGTTATTCTTCCATTTCTATCATTTTATTTCTGTTCTCCATATTTATTATATCTGGTATCGTGCAAGTGGTATCAGAGCACTTTCCTTGGCAGAAATTGTGGGAATTTTTTTTCAGGGTAGAGACGTATTCCGACGTCTTTAAGCCATAGAGATCTATTGTTACGCGCATAAACCCATGGTTGAGGGATTAATACACACAAGAAATACAAGTGGTTCTTAAGCGCACATCTGTTGGCCACCCTTGTAACCCTTGTTGGTACCTCTTCGATTGGTAGTGCATCAGACAACACCTGTGTATCGATCGGCCTAGATTTCCTGAAGCCCTCTTTAGATAAACCTATCGGCTGCTAGAATGCTATAGTGTCACCGAGAAAAACACTCAGGAAGATACTCTCTAGTACCTGGGTAGTTGGGTAGTACGACTAAGGGTACGGTTTATCCTCCTTAGTTAGTGCCCTGAGATATTGGGCCGAGTACTACTATTGGACCCCGCATGTATATCAGAAAGCTATAGCATAGGGCAAACCCTTGTCTATAGAACCCTTGAATACCTAACCCTTGGGGGACAAAAACATAAACAAATTAAAACCGACCAGATCTATTTTCGTGCAACTGTGTTCGGGTTGCCAAGTAAATACACATTTCTTTTTGGTTAAGCATTTGGGGATTTCATCACTGCAGTATTCTTCAGACCAGAGTATAACTCCAGAGGTGTAAAGTCTGGAATTTTTTTCACCATTATTTGAGACCTATTCCATTGGATTCATCTCTTTTCCCTTATCACATTCATCCATATCATTTTCGGAAAAAGTTTTGACCCCGCCCGCCCCTTTTCAGTTCACCCATCCTCATGGCCCATACCCGTAGCCAAGATCTGGAAACTCGCTTCAACACCTTGCAATATGGTTTCCTCGAGACCCAAAAAGAAGTGAAACAAATCAGTGCTACTGTTGCCTCCATCGATTCATCCATCAATACAACCATAAATACAACCATGCAGTTCTCAATGGAGGAAGTCAAACAAGAACTAACCACCCAGCTTGAATCTGTCTTTGCATCACTCTGCACCAAATTGAAGATCCCTACAGATGACCCTTTCTCTGAAGCACCTCCAAAGACCGAAGGCAAACATTCCTCCCATTCCCATACTTTTCAACCCCATCACTTTCAACGTGACCTACGCCTTTCATAGGTGGATGTGACCAAATTTGATGGCTCAGACCCCACTGGTTGGGTAACCCAAATGGAACATTATTTCTCTTTATACGGCATCACAGATGACTTGGCCAAACTCCGGTATGGTGTTCTCCATCTAGATCAAGAACATTGGTAATGGAGAAAAACTTCCTGTCAAGGGTATATTTCTTGGATCCAATTTGTGACTGAGCTTTATGAACGCTTTGACACGGACACCAACCAATTGGGCCGTTTGACAAAGTTGAAATAATCTGGAATAGTATAAGACTTCGTAGCTGCCTTTGAGTGCCTGGCTTTTCAAACAGAGGGCATGACTAATGCTTTCTTTCGAGAGTGTTTTATCAGTGGCCTCAAGGAGGAGATTCAGGCCCATGTCCTCATGGATTGACCCTCGAGTTGGGTGGAGGCTACTAAAAGAGCTAAAGAAGCACAACAGGTTGTATCCTCTCAAAACCGAAAACCCTCCTTTATCCCTCGCCCTAAATCCGTCACTCCCACTACTCCCCCCGCCCCATTAAAGATCCAAAAATTGACCAGAGCTGAAATGGCTGAACACCAACTCAAAGGCCTTTGTTATAATTGTGATGACAAATATTTCCCGGGACACAAGTGTAAGGAACAAAAGATTTTTATGGCCATATCTGAGGATATTTTGGAAGAGGATGTTGAGACTCCCCTTGTGTATGAGTCACCTAAAATCACTAACATAACCCCTCCCTCAGACCCTCCCGAAGTAGAACCCATCATTTCCCTCAATGCTCTCACCGACTTTTCCGCTCCCCAAACCCTCAAGTTAATCGGTTACATCAAGCATCGGAAGGTCATCATTCTGGTTGATAGTGGAAGAACCCATAATTTTATTCATCGCCACATTGCCCAAGAAACTCATTGCTACATCCATGCTGTCAACAATTTCCAAATCATGATTGCTAATGGTGGTTCCATGAAATGTGGAGGGCGCTGTGAAAATGTGTGTCTCCAAATCAATGACTACCACCTAAAATCCCATATGTTTGTTATCGACATGGGTGGTTGTGACATTGTGTTGGGTGTGGATTGGCTAAGAAATTTGGGTCCCATTCTCATGGATTTTAAGGCATTAACCATGAAATTTGACCAGGAAGGCCACCAATATAAATTCCAAGGCATCACTGCTGGTTCACCTGAGGTCATTAGTTCCCATCGCATGGAAAAGCTGCTAAAAAAAGGTCATTCTGGTGTCATTGCCCAACTCCATGCCATACAAGCAACAGAGACACTCCCGGTACCGCATGACCTCCAAGCCCTCCTTTCTAAACATCAAATGGTATTTTCCACTCCCCAAGGACTCCCTCCTTCCCACAGTGTTCATGATCATTCCATTCCCCTTGTACCCGGAATCCTTCCTCCCAATATCCGTCCATATCGCCACCCCTTCTCACAAAAAAATGAAATTGAGAAAATGGTCCAAGAACTCCTTAATGCAGGCGTTATCTGCCCTAGTACAAGCCCTTACTCTTCTCCTGTAGTCATGGTCCTGAAGAAAGAAGGTTCTTGGAGAATGTGTCCTGACTTTTGTGCCCTCAACAAACTGACCATTAAAGACAAATTTCCCATTCCTGTCATTGATGACCTCTTGGATGAATTGAGTGGCGCTCAATTATTTACTAAACTTGATCTTCGCTTGGGCTATCACCAGATACGTGTGAAAGAGGCAGACATTCCCAAGATGGCCTTTCGCACTCATGAGGGCCACTATGAGTTTTTGGTCATGCCCTTTGGCTTGTGTAATGCCCCCTCCACCTTCCAAATCCTCATGAATCACGTCTTCAGTCCCTTTCTCTTTCATTTTGTCTTAGTTTTCTTTGATGATATCCTCATCTATAGCAAACCTTGACATACCATCTTACTCATGTGGATCAAGTTCTCCATCTACTCTCTCAGCACCAACTTTTCCTGAAACAGTCTAAATGTGATTTTGGTGCCTCAGAAGTAGAATACTTGGGTCATCTGGTTGGCAAGGATGGCATCAGGGTGGATCTGAAAAAGATTGAAGCTATGCAAGACTGGCTGCACCCAAAGACTCTCAAAAGATTGCGTGGATTTCTGGTCTTAACAGGGTATTATCGTAAGTTTGTTAAGAACTATGGAAAGATTGCAGCACCTCTCATTGCTCTCCTAAAAAAGAACTCTTTCACTTGGACTCCAACCACTACTCAAGCTTTTCAAACCTTAAAGAAGGCCATGTGCACCACTCTGGTTTTGGCCCTTCCTAATTTCAAAAAGACCTTTGTGTTGGAATGTGATGCCTCAGGGAAAGGAATTGCCCCTGTCCTTATGCAAGAGGGTCGACCTTTGGCCTTCACTAGCAAGAAACTGTCTGAAAGGAATTTGGGAAAACCCATTTATGAAAAGGAAATGTTGGCTATTTTGTATGTCGTTGATTTGTGGCGCCCTTATCTCTCGGGGCAATGCTTCCAAATTAAGAACGACCATCAAAGCCTCAAGTACTTTCTGGAACAACACATTTCCTCCCCGGAGCAACAAAAATGGGTGACTAAGCTCTTTGGATATGATTATGAGATCATTTACAAGAAGGGAAAAGACAATGTAGTGGCATATGCACTGTCCCAAAAATATGAAGAAGAAGGATCCCTTTTTTCTCTTTCCTTCATTGTACCCGATTGGCTCCAAGCTGTGTGCCAGGAATGGCTTTAAGATCCTAGAAGTTCGCATCTGATCCAACAATTGCAAACCAAGGCTCCGGCTCCACCAGGGTACTCTTGGCTCCAGGATGAGCTTCGATACAAAGACCATTTGTATTTAAGTAAACAATCAAAGATTAAATCCACGGTACTTTCTGAGCTTCATGCTACACCCACAACGGGGAACTTAGGGTTCACCAAAACATATGACAGGGTCAAACGTTCTTTTTTCTAGGATGGTATGAAACATGAAATCTGTAATTTTGTCATTGAATGTGAGGTGTGTCAACGCAACAAGGAAGAAACAATCAAATCTCTGGGCACACTACAATTGCTTCCGATTCCACCTGCTATTTGGAAGGATATCTCTATGGAATTTATTATCGTCTTACCCAAATCGGGGAATAAATCAGTCATAATGGTGGTTTTGGATCGCCTTTCCAAGCATGCTCATTTCTGCACTCTTCAACACCCATTTACTGCATCCACAGTGGCTCAAATTTTCGTGGACCAGGTCTTCAATCTTCATGGCATGCCGCACTCTATTGTTTTTTATCGTGACCCAACTTTCACAAGCAATTTTTGGCAAGAACTATTTAAGCTATGGGGCACCCAATTGCATCTTAGCTCAGCTTATCATCCCCAGACTGATGGTCAAACGGAAGTTGTCAACAAGTGTTTGGAAACATTTCTGAGGTGTTTTTCCTCTGAAAAACAACATTAGTGGGCTCAATGGTTACCCCTAGCTGAATGGTGGTACAACACTTCCTACCATACAACTACTCGCATGACTCCTTTTGAAGCGGTATATGGACATAAGCCACCTTCAGTTCTCTCATACTTATCGGGTACCTCAAAGGTCCAGGGGGTTGACCAAACACTTACAGTTCGAGAGGATATTCTTTGTACCCTTAAAGAGAACTTGGTCATGGCACAGAATCACTGTTAAGAACCAAACATCAATATAGCATAGAAAAGAAAAAGTACTAAACGCCTTGAAAAAGAGATATAATCAGATAATAAGCCTCTTCTAGGGGGAAACCTCCTTTTACCCCACTTAAATGTTCAAGTACAAGATGATTCAAAATGAAAATGTCTCCTTGGTATATATAGGAGACTAGGAGGTATAATTACAACTAATGGCCTAAAGCCGACATAAATAAAATAACATTACTAATATAATATGCCCCAATTAAGGGGTAATGAGCCAATATTAGGGCTTAACATGTCCCTCCCCTTGAGACAAGTGTTGTTCGCAACGCTTGAGTAACTCTGGATGCTTCTGTATAAAAGACTCATCTTCCCAAGTGGAATCTTCAGCCGGTAGTTTCCTCCATTTAATGAGATACCCTGAATTGGATCTATTCCTCAACTGGTGAATTCTTGTGTCAACGATGGCTTCAGGCTCCAGTATGATTTTTCCTTCCTCATCAAGTTCTAGAAATATAGTTTGAATTGGGAACTTTTCTCCTATAACCTTTTTTAAGCATGAAACATGGAAAATTGGGTGTACTCGTGAAGATGCAGGCAACTCCAATTTGTATGCCATAGTACCATTTTTTTGTAACACCTTATAAGGGCCATAGTACTTTGGTGATAATTTATTATCCTTCTTGGCTTGCTTGAGGGACATTTGTTTGTATGGTTGTAGTCTTAAAAACACCCAATCCCCTACTTCAAAACTTCTTTCACTACAATGTTGACCTACTGCTTGTTTCATGCGATTCTGTGCCATGGTCAGGTTGTCCTTTAAGATTTGGAGAACTTGTTGTTGATTCTCGATGTGATCTTCCACTGCTTGAACCTTAGATTTTTATTTTAGAGAAGAAGTGATGGAAGGAGGGTGGTATCCAT
>ML852552.1:40869-53009 GCA_009831015.1 Picea engelmannii | reverse complement strand
AGGGTCCTCCAACCATTCTTCTAGGATAACTCAATCTGCAAAGCGTCTTCCCGTGAGGGCTTTCACCATAAGGGGACCACTTTGGAGTTCATCCATTTGTGCACCTTATCAATCATGATAAGACAATAATGAGTCATCTATACTTTTTTCCAACAATGCATCATATACCATCTTCATCATGTATCAATGACAACTCATTGATCCATCTTCATCTATGCATTCTCATCAAGGAAAATACATATTATATTACATCAATCATCAATCAATCAATCATTTGACATCAATCAATCACTTGACATCAATCAATCAAACCATTAGCATCAATGACAACATGGTCCAACACCTCCCACAAAGGTATGGTGTGCCCCTCTCCTCATGTGTTCCCCCTCCTCAAGAAAAAACTCCACAATGGTGGGCCCTCCTTCACCCTTGCACCCTTTGCACTCTAGAATTCACCTAAGTAGGTGAATGAGGCCTCTCCTCAAGGTAGGAGCCTCTCCCAAGCTAGATGTGCCCTCCAATCCTCTAGAATGCACCCTCCTCTAACATGTGCGCCCCTCCTCCATAGAATGTGTCGTCCTCCTAGAAATGTGTGCCCTTACTCATAATCACTCCCTCTACTACTATAGAGCAAGCCTCACACATATGAGTAAGCCTCCCACAATATAGAAGAACAAACTCCACTAGATGTGCCCCCTCCTCACAAGAATGCGCCTCTCTCCACTAGCAAATGCACCCTTCTCTACTAGAATGCGCCCTCTCTAGGATAATGGCCAAACCTCCATGGAAGACCTCTCCAAGAAAGTTCAACTCAAGATATGGCTTCCTCCTCAAACCCTCAAGCTTGTGTGTCCTCCTCTCCTCAAGATTTGTGCCCAAGTGCTCTTTCTCTTCTCCTCTCTTCTCCTATCATCTCAAGTGAAGAATGAGTCTCATAAATTCCTTATTCCCTCCTTTGGACAAACCCTATTAGATCAATGGCCTAGACCCAATCTATCCAAGTCTAATCAATGGGTGATATTCAATCCCAAGATCTCATTTAGGAAACCCACTTTCCTTAGTTTGCTTTATGTCTATTAATTCATCCACAAAGTGAATTAATTGTCACTTTAATGACTTAAGTGACATACCTAAATCAAAGTGAAATTAGAATCATAAAGTAAAGTAACAAGGATAATAGTGTCCCCCTTTGTGTTTAGAGACTCACAAACACAAGGGGACCACTTTTCAAGGTACCCAAATCTCAAAAAAGAATTTAGTTATATTATTGCTCAATGTTGGCTCAAGTCTCCCAAATTCTAGATATTCTCATCCACCACCACGATGCTATGCATCAACAGAATGATGAACTAGACATAATTAGAGCACAAGTGGAATAGTTGTTGTCTAAGAGAGAGCCATCTCCCCCAACACTTGTTGAATCTCAATCCAGTAGTGACTCTTCCCCAACAAAAAAACAATCATGTTTCAACTTGAACCAACCAATGTAAGAGGAATAAATGTAAGAAGAAGAGCCCATCCAAGCACACCAGCTAGGTACTTAATGTATTACAAGACTATATGTATTCTAGTTATCTTTTATCATAGTTATACTAAAAAAATTTGGAATGTAAACAATTATAGTAAAGGCCTGATAGATATAGGGGCAGATAGATAAGTAGCAGGAATTTTATGTATTATGGATCTGTTACCCCTTAGTTTGCACAAGGGATATCTCAGAGAAAATATTCACTGCCCTAAAGGAATTGTAATGATGGAAATGGTGCTAATGTTGTCTTGTATTATGCTTGAATTTCCTTTCGTGAAAGTAAGGAATTTTTGGCTTTGTTTCATAAATGATTGCAACTAGTAGTTGAGTATCTCCAACATTGATTTGAATATGAAGAAAAAGGGGAGAAAAGGTTCGGGGCATTCATAATGAAGGGTTATAGTCTATAGAGTATGATCAACTTTGGATCAAAGATGGAATTTTGGGCTATTAGTGACATATTTTAAGGTAGACAGGGTAGGAATATTGACAATGTTTTATCCAGTGGATAATGTTTGCAACAACTAATGCATCTTGGGGAAGTCATATTGGTGAGCGAGTTATAACTATGGAATCTTGAGAAAGTAGTTGATGCACCAGATGTTGTTTGAGGAAACATGCAGTGAATATATCCTTGATAACAACAAGTTTTCCAATAATAAGATGGTTCGCTTGGATGATAATGGAAACTTTGAAGTCCTGAGCCTGAAAGCTACCTTGAGGATGATTTTCCAACGAATTAAATCTGAAAAGGGTAAACTATTATGTTGAGACAAAGAAGATACATGTTACCCCCAACCTAGGGGTAACTAAGGAGATCATGTCTCAAGGCCCACTAGTTGTAGACATGAAGTGTCGAAAGCCAAATGGATAGAGCATAGCCCTAGAGGGCCCCTCTTTTCCTTGATGCATTCTACACATCAATAACAACAACGTCCACCACACTGGCCTGGTCCCAGAACACAATGGGTTTTTCTCCATGAGGTAATGATTCCATGTATCATTGTATGTATCACTCTGATATTTGAAGCACTTGAATATGTTACAATGAATCTTTCTTGATTTTAAAACGTTTCCTTGGAATTTATGCTCCCTGCCTTGTTTAAACCTAGGGGGGGTGACATGGTTCCCTAGTAAGTTGGTTGCCCTTAGGAATAGGTTGATACTTGGTGGTTCCTTGAAGAGTCATCATCCATTCCCTACCATAATTTTCACTTTCCATACTTCTTTCCCTACATCTCCCCAGCCTTTTGGGATCTTTGGGTGTATTGACCCAAGAAGGGATTGTACCTTACCTCATGGGAAAAAGGGGCTGAAGGCCCAGAGGGTAAAAGTAGTAGGGAATATACAAAATCCTATCATTCACTTTGATATGCTTCTCCCGAGGATCCATGAGAATGCAGTGAAACACTTCTCCACAATAAATGGGGGACCTGCAAAAATAATCACTCGGGGTGTTAGTTGGGGGATAAGAGGTCTCATCATGAGCCAAACTATCATGATCATCGGTGCTTAGCGGTATGACATTACCATCATCTGGTCACCAAACTAGGGTAGTGGCTCTCAATTGCATGACTGAGGGAAAGGGGGTCTCATCATGAGCCAACCTTCTCACTTCCTCAAAGTATTTGTGAATGACACTGTCATACCTGGATACCAAGCCAGGACAATGGCCTCCACCTAGTTCCTTGAAACATAAAAGAATAAAAAGGATTAAGAAAAAAGCAATAAGTGGGCTTGGAAAGATTTGCATCATGGACAAAGGACTATTCACCCTCTATAAAGGAACCCATAAGTAAGACAATACAAACCCTTGTATGTCATGAACCCCATGCCCAATAGTTTACCCCATATCATATCACATGCACACATGGCTAGGATTTGTTCCACCTAGGAAACACCCTAAAACTAAGGGTTATTTACCCAATATGACATCTTGAGATCCTTTCCAAACCTAAATTTGGCAAGTTGTATAACATCTTTGAGCATTTGTTTGGATTAGGGTGGTTTGATGCACATGTTCGAGTGGTTTGATTATTGGATGTGATTTACTTCCTATGATACTTGTGACTCATGGACCCCTGGAGGACGTAACTGTTTATCTTGGAAGGACCTTACCCGTTGGATAGGTATTCATGAGGATATGACCAGTTCAAACCTTCATGAGGGCTTGAAGCCCAGGGATGGATGTTGAGACCCCAGGCTTGGGGCAAGACAGTGACATCTAGTTTGCATAGTGAAGGAAAAGGGCATTGCCTTTGGAGGCACCCTGGCAGGCCTAGACGATGAGGGGCAACCCTTCCCACTTGGACGTTGGTTTTGGAGACCTTGGACATCACCCTAGTAGCCCCATGATGTCACCAGGGCTAGGGTTTGACATTGAGAGATGTTGGGTTGTAGTTTTGAAACGTGTGGCATGGAGGAGGGCCTTTGGAGGCCCAACATTTTGCTAGATGACCTCAACGCTTCATAGAGAAGGCCTAACGTCACCCTCGGAAGGATGATATCACCCTCTTAGGGTTTAATTTTGTGAAAATAATTTAATTTTAAATTTTAAGAGCCAAATTGACATGTAGGCTATGTTTTGAGAAAAGACACAACTTTTGGGTAAATTAACCAGGATTTCCCATATAAATATGGCTGGATAATTTCATTTTTACATCATAAATCACCTCTCACAACAGGGGGAATGAAATTGTGACCCTTTTTGGAGTACTTGGCTGAAATTTTGGGGCGAACTTGCTTGGAGACTTGTTTGGATGCATTTCGGATCATTTCTTGGTGGAATTTTGGCAAATCTAGGGTTTTTATGCTTGATTATTCTTAGTGAAGTAAATAAATATGCAATTTTCATTTCATGATAAATGTTTATTGTATGTTTACTTGTTCATATTTAAGATTATGAAATTGCTTACTCAAAAATACCCTATGAGTAAGAAGCATAAGGTGTTTCTTTCTTGCTCTTTGTTTTGGTAGTCTTTCCTTAGAAGATCTTGTCTGGACAAACTTCTAGAGCTTTAAAGTGAAAGCGCTTTAGAAGATTTTTCTAGTTCTTATTGCATTAAATATATTTCAAGAGTCTAAGGATAGGAGAAATCGCTAGGGCCTAGAAGTTCTTACACCCTAGTTGAACCTTCTCTTAAGGGCTTGGTACTCGAGGACTTAAGGTACTACTCCTCAAGCTTTCACCTTTGCTTCTCTTAGACAAGTATAATCATTGTTATTTCTCCAAGATATCATGCTGATATAATTGACTCCATAAACCCTAAAAGGCACTAGTTCTCACTTCTCTCTTGTTGGAAGATTGATCAGACACTCAAACCTTATTCTCTCAAGCCTATGCTAACTAAGTCTAGCACTAACTTAGACTAGATCTCTAACTTTCTTACTGTTGTTATAAATGTTTACTATTGTAATGATCCCAAGCCAATTTTTTTGCTTGAAACCACTAACTACCACTGATGTGTTTATTGATTATTTGGTGTGCAGGTAGCTATTGATGTTTCGTCCTTGGGTTTGTTTCAGTTATTCAATCAAGGTTCATATAAGAGCTACTCAATACATGCAAGATCACAACAATATTCAAGATGTGGAAAACACAAGCATAGATCTGACCTTTATTATGAAAAAGCATGAACCTGATACAATATAAAGCAAATCTGGAATAGTCCTCAGATGGCTCCAATAGATAGGTGATACGAGCTACTAAAAAATGCTCCCATCAATACAAAATAAGCCTCCAAAGGCTTAATACAATGTGAAGACCCAAGGTTCCAACAACAAGTGAACGCCCAACCCGTCGGGGCTGCTAGTATGTCCTGCTGGATGATAAGGGACCAATATTTTGGCCCTGCTGAAGGAGATGCCCAAAACCTGCCAAACTCCACCAAAATGTAGATCGGAACCAAGGAAACTCCTCTCGAAAGTCTGAAGCTCCAATACTCAATCCTCCTCCTCCAATGGTTGAAGCCCTAATGCAACCTGTGCCCTCCTGAAGCCTTGAATAGCTCAATAATTCGTTTTGTATGAGGGACACCTCCAAAACCTCTGAAACTCTCTAGGATGATAGATCAGGCTGTGATAACCCCTTAGGAGAATTTTTAGGTCCATATTCTAGGTAGAACTCCCAAGATCTAAGAAATATTGAATCACAAGACGTCCTCCTTGCCTTCAGGTCATCCTAATCTGTAACAGAAGATCTGATGGTGATAACTCTTCAAGAAAGCCTCCAAAATGTTGGTCAAGGACCTGCAAATAGAACCCAAGTGTCGAAATACCCCCAAGCTCTCCTGATTGGCTGGATCAAACCCTTCTTCAATATATGGTGTGCCCCTGCTGGAAATCTCTGAACAATACGACCCTACTGTTCTCCTGAATCGATGGGTGGATTTGTGATGAATGTAGAATGGTGTGGATGGAGTATTTCATCCCTGAGACCAAGCTTGGAACAAGGTGAGTGGGTCTTTCGCCACTGAGTTGTTCACAAGGGTTTGTAACAACAAAACCCTCAAACTATATGCTCAAGAGCAATAACAAGCAATTACCAAAATCCATAATGAATAAGAGGTGCGCCCTAGCCTTCTCTTTATACTTTTTCTTCTATTTTCCTATTGAGTTAAGTTAACTCCTAGAGTTAACCCTAACTCAACCTCCAACGCTTCTATTTATTCATTGAGTTATCTTTTAACTCTTTTTCACCTTTTTATCAAGTCAACTTAAGAATATAGCCTTAGTTTGGTTGACCCTTCCCCTTAGTGTGAGACTATGGCCTAGTGGGGACACCTAGACCACTAAGTCTTCCAAACCTCTTCATCAAGAGGTGGGGGACATTACAGTCTCTCCTGCTTGAAATCACTTGTCCTCAAGCAATTCTAAAACTGTCTCATGTACCATCTGTTCATTCTCCCACATGGCATCCTCAATGGGTAGATCTTTCCACCTGATCAAATACTCCTTGATGCTTCTCTTCTGGAGCCTTTTTTCTCGAACCTCCAGTATCTCTTCCAGAATCAACACAAGTTGTCCTTCTCTGTCCATGGGAGGTAGTGTCTCAATGGGAATGATGTGTTGGCCAATGGCTTTCTTCAGGCAGGATACATGGAAGACGTTGTGTATTTGGTTGCCCTGTGGAAGCTCTAGCTCATAAGCTATGGCCCCTAACCTTTTGTTAATCATGTAGGGCCCAAAGAAGCGTGGTTGTAGATTTTCTTCTCCACTTCTTTTTATAGAAGCCTGCCTATAGGGTTGGAGTCTTAGACAGACTAAGTCACCAACCTCAAAAGTACGCTCCACTCTGTGCTTGTCTGCTTGGACCTTCTGCTGGTTGTGTGCTCTCTGTAGATGATCCTTCAACTCTCAGAGGATGTCTTGGCTCTGTTATACCCAATCCTGTACCATTGGTGCCCTGCTATCCCCAAAGGAAATCTCCACAAAGGAGATTGGATCATAGTTGTATAAGGCTCTGAATGGTGTCATGCCTATGGATACATGATGGGTGGTGTTGTAGCAGTATTCTCCCAAGTGCAACCATCTGACCCACTCTTTCTGTTGTCCTACTACGTAATTTCTAAGGTAGACTTCCACCCATTTGTTGATTATTTTGGTTTGACCATCTGTCTAAAGATGATAGCTGGTACTAGGGGTCAATGTCATGCTAACTAATTTGAACAACTTCTGCCAAAACGTACTCATGAACCTGCTATCCCTGTCACTGATAATGGTCTTTGGTAGGCCGTGCAACCTGAAGACCTCTTTGAAAAATAGTTCGGCCACCTGTGTTGCGCTGAAGTCTATGGCTATGGAGAAGAAGTGTGCAAACTTCATCAACCTGTCCACTACTACGAAAATGCAAGCCTTCCCCTGCGCTCTGGGCAAGCCGGTGATGAAATCCATGGATATGCTTTCCCACTTGTGTTCTGAAATGGACAAGGGTTGCAGTAGTCATGCTGGGTGAGTGTGATCATTCTTGTTCTCTTAGCATGTAGTGCACTCTTTGACATGCTTAATCACATCTTCCTTGAGGCCCTTCCATGAGAACCTCTCTCTCACCTGTCTGTACGTCTTACTAATCCCTTGGTGCCCTACCACTGGTGAGTTATGACATGCATGTAATACCTTGGCTTTGAAAGCCGATCCAGGAACCAAGAAAATTCGGCCCTTGTAATAGATGAGGTGCTTCACGATCCTAAAGTTATCATCCTGTATCTGTCCATCCAATAGCTGACAAGCAAACTGATCCTTTGCATATTCCACCACCAAGTGGTTCTTCCAGTCAACTGACATACCTGTCATGGTGAAAATGGATGGCCTCCGAGATAATGCATCAGCCACTGCGTTGTTCTTACCTTTGACGAATTCAATGTCAAAGTCGTAGGCCTGTATTTTGCTCACCCATTTTTTCTACCTTTCATTCAAATCCTTATGCTCCAATAGGTATTTAAGATTGTTATGATCTGATTTCACCACAAACCGTGCACCTACCAAATATTGCTGAAATTTGGCTAGTGCATCCATGATAGCCAGCATTTCTTTGTCATAAATGTTGTAAAGCAGTTCAGGACCCCTGAGTTTTCGGCTTTCATAGGCAAGAGGGTGCCTATTCTGCATCAGTATGGCCCCTATACCTTCCCCTAAGGCATCACACTCCAAGGTGAAAGGCAGGCCGAAATATGGAAGGGCTAGGACTGGGCATGTGCACATCACCTTTTTCATTTTCTTCATCTTGGCTTGAGCTTCTTCACTCCATTTGAAGGCCCCCTTTTTAGTTAAATCGGTCAAGGGTGCACACAGTTGAGAAAACCCCTTGACAAATTTCTTGTAGTACGTGCATATGCCTAGGAATCCCCTTAACTCTGTGAGTGTCTTACGAGTAGGCCACTCCACAATGGTTGTTATTTTATCTTGATGTACCTATACCTCTTTTGCTCCGATGATGTGTCCCAAGTAGAGTACCTCTGTCATCCCAAACTCACACTTGGATTCCTTAGCATATAATGACTGTTCCTCCATGATCAATAGGATTTGGTCCACATGCCGAAGGTGTTCCTCCCACGTTTTGTTGTAAATGAGCAAGTCATCAAAGAATACTAGCAAGTGTTTCCTCAACTGTTTGTTGAACACATGGTTCATGCAAGATTGAAACGTGGCTGGGGCATTGGTTAACCCGAAGGGCATTACCAAGAACTCATAATGGTCGTAATGATACCTAAAAGTTGTTTTTGAGATATCCTCCTCCCTCATCTTGAATTAATGGTAGACAGAATGAAGGTCAATCTTTGTGAAGTAGACAGCTCCATGCAGTTCGTCTAGCAACTCATCAATCCTGGGTATAGGGTACCTGTTTTTTATCGTCTTTTTATTCAAGGCCCGTAAGTCAATGCACATCCGCATAGTCCCATCTTTCTTTCTGACCAAGACTACTGAAGAAGCAAAAGGGCTAGAGCTTGGCCTGATGTTTCCCATGTCTAGAAGCTCCGTGATGGCCTTCTCTGTCCCATCTTTATACTTCCTTGGATGCCTATATGGTGTGGTGATGACTGGTTTAGCCCCTGCCTCTATTTCAATGATGTGCTCAAACCCCCTATCTGGTGGCACACCTGGAGGAATCGATCCAAATACCTTGCGGTGCCTGTCAAGGATCTCTTTGATCTCTGGGGTGTAGTACACCTTACCCTTCTTGTCCACACGTGCCGAAATCCTACATTCAGCTGCATACACAATTTCCTCTGTCCTGAAGATGGCTTCCATCCTCTTGGCTGTAACTACCCTGGCAAAGTTACCTGTCATGCCTCTGAGCACTACCTTTCGTCCTCCCTCCTCTGTAAAAGACATTTCCATGGTCTTGTAGTTGGTGGTGATAGGCCCTAATGTGTTGAGCCATTGTACTCCTAGGATGATATTAGTGTCTAGAAGGTCCATCACATAGACGTCCTGCATTAGCTCATGCCTTCCTAAGGTGAGCTTCATACTTGGAATATACCTGTCACAAGTCATAGTGCCACCACCTGCCACCTCTACCTTGAACCCTTCAAATTCTACTATGGGTATATGTCTCCTCTTCAACAATGATGCATCAATGAAATTGTGAGAGGCTCCCCCATCAATCAATATGGACACTTTACGTCCCTGCAAAAGCCCCCTCATCCTGAAGGTGTTGAATTTGGGCACCCTGTTGATAGATGCCAAGGTGGCTTTCCCCCCAGCCATATTGTCCTATTCTGGGACCTCTTCTTTTGTTGTCTCTGTGGTTTCAACCTTTGTGTTATGTATTTGACCATAATCTTCCTCCTCCTAATTGTCTGAAGTCACCTCTATGTAGTGTACCTGACCACGTCCCATGCACTTGTGTGATGGGTTCCATGGTTCTTTGCATGTGAAGTAGAGTTGCTTCCTCCTCAGTTCCCTCCTAGTGTTGTCATCTATTCTGTCACGACCCCTGTCAAACCCCCTTGGGTCACGTCCTCTTGGGTTCACAAGAGGTCTTTGATCTCTTCCTCCGATGTTAAGAGGTGGTCTAGGGATAAATTTTGGTTTGGCAGCTAGTCCTAGGTCCCTTGTCCTCCAAATAGCATCCTGTAGATTGGTGGGCTTGAAATCTTTCACCCAACCCTTCAAGGGTTCCATCAACCCTTCAATAAACAACATCATAAGTCTGGTTGATGAGATGTCTTGCACCATGACCACTAGCCTCTGAAATTCCTCAATGTATACCTCTGGTGCCCTTGTCTGTCTGAGCTGTGTGAGCTCCTTGAAATGCAGCTTCAGATCCCCCTGATCAAAACGGTCAATGAGCCTCTGAGTGAAGTCTGTGTATGCCATGATCTGACTTTGGCCTCGTGTGATCAATCCATGGTACCACCAATCATGAGCTTTTCCATCCAAGTACATGGTGGCAAACTTGATGGATTCCATCTCTCTCATGGGGTTAAGCTGTAGATAAGTATCCAACTTTTGTACCCATGCATGTGCTGTCATCTTGGCTATACCATCAAAGCATGGGATCTCTATCTTTCCCATCCTTCGTTCCAACTCATAATTGCTTCTGTGGTTTGGCCTAGGTTTGTTTCTGAACTTGAGCTGGCAGTATTGATCCAAGGACATCTGTCTTTGAATTCCCAAGTCTAGCTCATGGTATTCCCTGGTACACTGAACCATCTTCTCAACAAAATCATCCACCTGTTCCTGATGTGTCAGTCCATCTGTGAACGTGGGTAAGTATGGTCTAGGAGTAGCACTGATACCCATTTGCTCATGTGGGGGGCCTCCTCCATGGCTCCCTTCAGACTGATGATAGGGAATCTACTCAGGGTTATATCTAGGAGCCTTTTGTGGATTGTACATGTTTCCACCCTGTGAACCACCAGTTTCTCTGTTTTCATATACCTTTGGACCCTTCCCCTTATGAGTTATCTGCAACAATAGATCGACTATCCTAGTCTGGTTCTCGTCCACCTTCCTTAGCTTATCATCTACCTTTTTCAGGGTCTCAGTAATTTCGGCTTGTCCTTTGCGGGTTATGTCATAGTTCTCTTGTAGGTGGATGACCAATTTACTTTCTGTTTGGTTTATGGATTTATTGAATTCTCTTGCCAAGTAAGCCGAGCCCTGGGGTTCACCTTCCTCACCTGAACCCTCCATTTTGGCCTCTATTTCACTTGCCTATTTCTTCTTTCTGCCCATGTATATACCACTATACCGATGCATGCACTAATCCTCACATGATGAGAGGATCAGAGCTCTGATACCACTGTAATGATCCCAAGCCAATTTTTTTGCTTGAAACCACTAACTACCACTTATGTGTTTATTGATTATTTGGTGTGCAGGTAGCTATTGATGTTTAGGCCTTAGGTTTGTTTCAGTTATTC
This sequence comes from Picea engelmannii, assembly GCA_009831015.1. Lineage (NCBI taxonomy): Eukaryota > Viridiplantae > Streptophyta > Pinopsida > Pinales > Pinaceae > Picea > Picea engelmannii. Next base: position 41,615 of record ML852552.1, on the reverse strand, counting down.
AGTCAAGGTTCATATAAGAGCTACTCAATACAAACAAGATCACAACAATATTCAAGATATGGAAAACACAAGCATAGATCTAACCTTTATTATGAAAAAGCATGAACCTGATACAATATAGAGTAGATCTAGAATAGTCCTCAGATGGCTCCAATAGATAGGTGATACAAGTTGCTACAAAATGCTCCTGTCAGTACAAAATAAGCCTTCAAAGGTTGAATACAATGTGAAGACCCAAGGTGCCAACAACAAGTGAACACCAAACCCCCCTGGGCTTCTGGTACGTCCTGCTGGATGATAAGGGACCAATATTTCGGCCCAGTTGAAGGAGATGCCCAAAACGTGCCAAAATCCACCAAAATGTAGATCGGGACCAGGGAAACTCCTCCCGGAAGTCTGAAGCTCCAATACTCAATCCTCCTCCTCTAATGGCTGAAACCCTAATGCAACCTGCGCCCTCCTGAAGCCCTGAATAGCTCAATAATTCATTTTGTATGAGGGACACCTCCAAAACCTTGGAAACTCTCTAGGATGATAGATCGGTCTGTGATAACCCCTTAGGAGAAGTTTCAGGTCCAGATTCTAGGTAGAACTCCCTAGATTTGAGAAATACTGAATCACAAGACATCCTCCTTGCCTCCAGGCCATCCCAATCTGTAACAGAAGATTTGATGGTGATAACTCTTCAAGAAAGCCTCCAAAATGTTGGTCAAGGACCTGCAAATAGAACCCAAGTGTTGGAATAC
>ML852552.1:0-13422 GCA_009831015.1 Picea engelmannii | reverse complement strand
ATACAGAACATGGAGGTAGAAACCACTGAGGCAGTAGAGGAGGAACAGATCACAGAACAGGATAGTATGGCCACCCTGGCATCTATCAGTGGAGTGCCCAAGTATAACACCTTCCGAATGAGGGGGGTCTTGCAGGGATAGAGAGTTTTGGTTTTGATTGATGGGGGAGCTTCCCACAACTTCATTGATGCAGCATTACTAAAGAGGAGGCACATACCCACAGTAGAATTTGAAGGATTCAAAGTGGAGGTTGCAGGAGGAAGCACTATGCCCTGTGATAGATACATTCCGGGCATGAAGCTTACCTTGGGTAGGCATGAGCTGATACAAGACGTCTATGTCATGGACCTTCCGGATACCAACATCATCCTAGGAGTTCAGTGGCTCAGCACATTGGGACCTATCACTACCAACTACAAAACCATGGAAATGTCATTCACAGAGGAGGGTGGACGAAAGGTAGTGCTCCGACGTATGACAGGGAATGCTGCAAAGGTAGTCACGCCCAAGAGGATGGAGGCCATCTTTCGGAGAGAGGAGATATTATATGCAGCGAAATGCAGGATTGTAACACGTATGGATGAGCAGGGCAAGGTTCACTACACCCCAGAGATCAAAGAAATCCTTGACAGACACCACAAGGTGTTTGGGCCTATTTCTCCAGGGGTACCACCAGATAGGGGGTTTGAGCACATTATTGAGCTAGAGGAAGGGGCCAAACCAGTTATTACCACACCATACAAACATCCCAAGAAGTACAAAGATGAGATAGAGAAGGCCATCAAGGAACTTCTGGGCATGGGGCACATCAGGCCTAGCAATAGCCCTTTTGCTTCTTCAGTAGTGCTGGTGAAGAAGAAAGATGGAACTATGAGGATGTGCATTGACTTCAGGGCCTTGAATAAAAAGACCATCAAAAACAGGTATCCGATACCAAGGATTGATGAACTGTTGGACGAATTGCATGGGGCCATCTATTTCACTAAGATTGATCTTCGTTCTGGTTATCATCAGATCAAGATGAGGGAGGAAGACATCTCAAAAATAGCTTTTAGATGTCATTACGACCATTATGAGTTTTTGGTGATGACCTTTGGCTTAACCAATGCCCCTGCCACATTCCAATCATGTATGAACCATGTGTTCAACAAGCAGCTGAGGAAGTACCTGTTGGTATTTTTTGATGACTTGCTTATCTACAGCAAGATGTGGGAGGAGCATCTAAGGCATGTGGATCAGATTTTGTCAATCATGGAGGAACAGTCACTGTATGCTAAGGAGTCCAAATGTGAGTTTGGAATGACATAGGTCCTCTATTTAGGACACATTATAGGGGCAAAAGGGGTACAGGTACATCAGGAGAAAATACAAGCCATCATGGAATGGCCTACTCCTAAGACACTCACATAATTGAGAGGGTTTCTGGGTATGTGCACGTATTACAGGAAGTTTGTCAAAGGATTTTCTTAACTGTGTGCACCTTTGATCGATTTGACTAAGAAAGGAGCCTTCAAGTGGGATGAGGAGGCTCAAATAACGATGGATAAGATGAAGGAAGTGATGAGTACGTGCCCAGTCTTAGCCCTTCCAGATTTCAACCTTCCTTTTACCTTGGAGTGTGATGCCTCTGGGGAAGGAATAGGGGCCGTACTGATGCAGAAGAGACACCCTCTTACCTATGAAAGTCGGAAACTCAGGGGTCCCGAGCTACTCTACAACATTTATGACAAAGAAATGCTGGCTATCATGCATGCACTAGCCAAATTCCGACAATACTTGGTTGGTGCCCAGTTTGTGGTCAAGTCAGATCATAACAGCCTCAAATATCTATTGGAGCAGAAGGATTTGAATGAGAGGTAGCAGAAATGGGTAAGCAGAATACAGGCCTACGATTTTGACATTGAATTTGTCAAGTGGAAGAGCAATGTGGTGGCTGATGCGTTATCCAGGAGACCATCCATCTTTGCCATGACAGGGGTAGCAGTTGACTGGAAAGACCATCTGGAGATGGAGTATGCAAAGGATCAGTTTGCATGCCAACTATTGGATGGGCAGGTACAAGATGATAATTTCAAAGTTATAAATGACCTCATCTACTATAAGGACCGAATATTTTTGGTTCCTGGATCGGCCTTCAAGGCTAAGATATTGCAGGCGTACCATGACTCACCAATGGCAGGACATCAGGGGATCAACAAGACGTACAGGCAGGTGAGAGAAAGGTTCTCTTGGAAGGGCCTCAAGGAGGATGTGATTAAGCACGTCAAGGAGTGCACTACATGTAAGGAGAACAAAGATGAGCACACACACCCAACAAGACTACTAAAACCCTTACCCATTCCAGAGCATAAATGGGAGAGCATATCCATGGATTTCATCACCGGGTTGCCAAAGACACAAGGGAAGGATTGCATTTTTGTAGTAGTGGACAGGTTGACAAAGTTCGCACACTTCTTCGCCATAGCTATTGACTTCAGTGCTGCACAAGTGGCCGAACTGTTCTTTAGAGAGATTTTTAGGTTGCACGACCTACCCAAGACCATTGTTAGCGACAGGGATAGCAGGTTCATGAGCACATTCTGGCATGAATTATTCAGGTTGGTTGGTACGACTTTGACCCCTAGCACCAGCTATCACCCTCAGACGGACGGATAAACATAGATAGTCAACAAGTGGGTGGAAGGCTATCTCAGAAATTATGTGGCAGGACAGCAGAAAGCATGGGCTAGATGGTTGCACCTAGGAGAGTACTGCTACAACACCACCCAACATACGTCCGTAGGCATGTCACCATTCAGGGCCTTGTATGGCTACGATCCTTTATCTTTTGGGGAGATCACTTTCGGTGACAGCAGGGCACCTATGGTATAGGATTGGATACAACAAAGCCAATACATTCTTTGGGAGTTGAAGGATCATCTCCAGAAAGCACAGAACCAACAAAAGGTCCAAGCGGACAAGCACAGAGTTGATCGTACCTTTGAGGTTGGTGACCTGGTTTACTTAAGGCTCCAACCATACAGGCAAGCTTCCATAAAAAGGAGCGGAGTAGATAAACTACAACCACGTTTCTTTGGGCCCTACAGAATCAGCAGGAAGATAGGGGCCGTAGCTTACGAGCTGGAACTTCCATAGGGCAGCAAAATACATAACGTCTTCCACGTCTCCTGCCTTAAGAAAGCCCTCGGTCAACACATCAGACCCATTGAGGCATTACCTCCCATGGATGAGGAGGGACAACTTGTTTTGATTCCGGAGGAGATATTAGAGGTCCGAGAAAAGAGGCTCAGAAACCGAAGCATCAAGGAGTACATGATCAGATGGAAGGATTTACCCATTGAGGATGCCACATGGGAAAAGGAGCACGTGGTAAGAGAAACAGGTTTGGAATTGCTTGAGACAAGCAATTTCAAGCAGGGGAGATTGTAATGTCCCCCACCTCTTGATTAAGAGGTAATGAGGAGACTCAGTGGCCTGGGCATCCCCACTAGGCCATAGTCTCACACTGAGGGGGAAAGTCAACTAGACTAAGGTTATATTCTTAAGTTGACTTGAAGAGAAAAGGTTAAAAGGAGTAAAAGATAACTCAATAGAAGAATAGAAGTTAACCCTGGGAGTTAATCTAATTCAACAGAGGAATAGAAGAAAAAGTATAAATAGAAGGCTGGGGCGCACCTATTATTCATTCTGGATTTGGTATATTGCTTGTTATTGCTCTTGAGCATTCAGTTTGGGGGTTTTGCTGTACAAACCCTTGTGAGCAACTCAGTGGTGAAATACCCACTCACCTTGTTCCACAGCTTGGTCTAGGGGATGAAAGACTCCTCCACACCATTCTACTCTCAGCATATTTCCATCTAGCGCTTCAGAAGATAGCAGGGCCGTACTGTTCTTGTGTTTCCAGCAAGGGCGCACCATCACCAAGAGGAGGGTTTGATCCAGCTTATCAGGAGAGCCTGTGGCCATTCCGACACTTGGGTTTTATTTGCAGGGGCACAACCATCATTTTGAGGGTTTTTCTGGAGAGTTATCACCATCAGATATTTAGCTTTAGATTGGGACGTCTTGGAGGCAAAGGAGGCGTCCTATGATTCAGTAAAACTCAGATCTAGAGAGCTTCACCTGGAATCTGAGTCTGAAACTTCTCCTACAGGGTTTTCATAGCCCGATCTACATTCCTGGGGAGTTTCAGGGCATTTGAAGGCCTTTCTCATCAGATCCGAATTACCTAGGGTTCCAGGCATCCAGGAGGGCGCAACTTCAGTAGAAGATTCAGAGTTTGGAGGAGTTTGCCTTGGACGTTCAGCTTGAGACTTCAGGAGGGTGATCCTATCACCCTGGTCTATCATCTGGCCGAGTTTGGACTTGTTTGGAGTCTTCTTTTAGTTGGGCCGATTTATTGAGGGTTTCAACCTTCTATTGGAGCGTGTCATTCTTCAGCTGGAGGGATTGGCATTCAGATCTGCTTGTATTGATCTTCATTGCTTATTCAGCCTCTGGGAGGCTTTTTTTGTATCAGCGGGAGCATCTTGTAGCAGCTCATACTTGTTATCTATTGGAGCCATCTGAGGATTATTCTAGATCTGCTCTTTCTATTGTATCTGATTCATGCTTCTATAATAAAGGTCAGATCTATGCTCGTGTTTTCTATATCTTGATTATATTGTGATCTTGCATGTATTGGATGAATCTGGTATAAACATCATTTAAATAATTGGAAAACTTCAATAGACACCTGCACATCAGACAAATCAGTGGTTCCAAGCCAAAAATTTGGCTTGGGATCATTACAGGCATGTTCGAGATGGGGCCAAGTGCAAAGCCCACAGAATTCCCCTAGCTATCGAACCATTCCACTCGACATGCCTAGGGAGAAGACATAGGATCAAGGCCATGTAGACCAGAGGAGAACAGGGGGAGGGAGGAGCAGACGAATTGGGAAAGGTCTGTTGCTGGCCGAGGTTTCGACCGACCATTCTCCCGTAAGTTTGATACTAGGTCGGACCCCTTTTTGTCTTTTCGTGCAACCTCGGCATAACCAGGAGGGGGAGGTGGAGGAAGACAACCTGCAAATCTGAAATTAGGAGCCAAGAGGGAGAGTCGGGTGGAGAAATGAAATAGATGAAATGCACAACAAAAGCTATGGAGTTTGGAAGGCGATGGAGGAACAAAAAACCCGGATCAACGTAAAGAAGCCATAGGAAGTGACATAACAAGCTTCTCGCAAAGTCCATTGCCATTACTGCGACAGGGGAAGTGGCACGCTGAAGCACCTGGAGCGTGTACTTGTTGGAGAAAATGAGCAGCGGAGTGTAAATGCGATGCATTATATTGCGGGGGGTGACGACCAAAGTGCGGGGCACGTGGCCTTCCAATGCTAGCTTCCCGCCCACCTCCCTCGTGTCCACTATCAGGTGGATGACACCCTGTAATGTTCCTAAGCCAAGGTGCCAAGAACATTGCGTTTTCCATGAATTTTTAATTGTTTTCTGGTTGTGGCATTTCGTCAAACACTTTGCTGATTTGGTCTTTTAGGTTGCACTAGGGTTTATAATGATGGTTGTTATGTATGTTTGCAACAATAATCAACATAGATATAGTAATGGAACATACCTCAACAAGATGCAAGATCAATCAATACAAGAGATAACCCAAAACACCTTAGATCTGATATTATTAATAACAATGGTTGTCCTCATACAAATTGGGCAGATCTGGAATACATATAAGATGGTAGAGTATCTGGCCACCAAAATACAATATAGAAGAAGATCCAGGCTTCCAAAAGCTTCTCCAAGCTATAGACCAAAAACCCAAATGAACAAACTTACAACCTAGCTGAAATGTGAAGATCTCCCTAGCACAATGCGCTCCTCACTGGCTGACTCAAACCAAGAATTCGGCCTCCAAGAAATAAGTTGCTGAAATCCCTAAGAAAGGTGCCAAACTATAGATTGGGCCAAAGGAAACTCCCTAGTAAATTCTCAGACCGAATGATGGAGATCTGACCCTCCAAATGTCTGAATCATCAATCTGCAGTGTGCCCTCCTGGCTGTAGAAGACCCAAAATTCGGCCTCTATGAAAATGGCCTTCAAACCCTCTAGAAAAGATCCCAAACTGTAGATCGAGCCACTGGAAACCCTCTAGTAAAGTCTCGGGCTGAATGATGTGTTGATTTTTCATAGCATTAGGTTAAGCATGAAGTTCATTCAATTTCATCATGTCTTAACCATAAACAAGAATGTTGCAGCAACCAAGATCACGTGAAGAAGCACCATGCACAAGAACACAAAATATATCCTGGGAAACCCTTCTCAAACAAGGGAGAAAAACCCAACCAAATCCTTTGCTCTACTCTTCAAGAGAAAGACCTTTCACCACCAAGAATATCCAACACACAAGAGGGTGCACAAAACCCTGGAACTCTATCGCCCAAGAGAGGTGCGCAACTTTGACCAAGAAGTGTACTTGCTGAAATTTCCAAAATTCACAACTGTGTGTGTGTGTGTCTACAAATGAAAGATTTCCTTTTACTTATATTAGACTTGTCCTATTAACTGAAGTGTCTATTGGCACAATAGGGCCGACCTCACTTAGATGTATTATTTATTTATTATTATAATAATTACTATTACTATTACTATTACTATCAATATTAATTATCTTTTACATTTTATCTTTAGACACAATAAGGTAGGGCCGACCTGTACCCTTTACACAATAAATAGGGTTACAGGTAGGTTTGACTCTTGAACAATATATAGCAAAGGATCTGATACACCCACTAGTGCTCATCCACTAGGGGCACATCCATAGGGATGCCATGGATCCGATTCACTGCATTACACAGATGAACCAGGTCTTCACACGTTCACCTGTGCTCGTCCATAGGCATGTCCACTCTACAGATCTGCTTTCCCACTGCCACCGACAGGAGGATCATCCAGAGTCTTCTCGTCAACTCTGCTGCTGCTCATAGGAGGCCATCACATCATCTTCATTTCTGTTCACATGACGATGTGCTCGACACTTTTGGGATTTCCCACGTTCACCTTGTGCTCAACCACAGGCACGTCCTAACTCAATAGATCGCTTTTACATCGGATAATCATCTGGAGTTATTCTCACTCACGTCATGGAGGAGGCCATCTCTACGTTCCTGACTCTGTTCCAGGCAGGAACCATGAACCCTTCATAGGGGCTTTCTCTCAAGTTTGTAAGCTGAGAGAAAGACTTCTCATAGCTGCTATGTTCCACATCTCACAGGTTTGTAAGCTGGAGGATGTCTCCCATAGCTGCATTCATCAACACTCCCTCTCAGCTAGGGAGGCATTCTTCATTAAGCCAAGTCTCATACCGATGTACTCTGAATTTTGTTTTTGGCTAAGGTCATCCATACTCCCTCTTAACTTGGAAGGAGTTCTTCACCAAGTAAAAGTTTGGTGTAAAAGTTTGCAGTCTGCTCAGGTGTAGAACGGTACTGCAAGTATACAATTTTCTTCTGCATCATATCTTTGACATAAGAAAATTTTATCTCTCGGTGTGACAATCCATTAGGAAGCTCTGGGTTCTTTTAAGAAGCTTTATATATGGCTCTCTGTCATCAACATATGATCCATCTCATGATCAAGTAAATCTATCGGAAGTATGTGAAGCCACATTGCTTCGCACACTTACTGCTATATATATACTCTGTCTCTGGTGCACTTAAGGCTACAGAGTTATGTTTCCTGCTGTAATAGGAAACCATGGAAGACTTCAAGGTGGAACATTATCTGGATGTGCTTTTTCGGTTCACTGAAGATTTCATCGGTCATCTGTCATACTTCTTGTCCCAAGAAGTAGTGAATCATACTCAGATTCTTTATCTCGAATTCAGAAATTGAGGATTACTTGTAATAGCAACCTTTTCTGAATAGGTCATCAGGACCAGGCTTTCGTCACCAATACTGTAATGATATAAGTTTGGATCACCAACACTCTTGTTTGAAATCCAAACTTATTAAGAATCCATTTTTCTGATATAGTTTCCAACTCATGGATGGAAGTGTATCTGGTTCATTGGATCAGGTGTTTCATCATAGACAACTCTCTCTGTTTATGAGAAACCTCTGGCTATAGATCTCATTTTGAATTTCTCGACACTTCAATTAGCTGCATGCTTGATCTTATAGATCCACTTGGAAGTTACCACAAACTTCCCTTTCTGGTTCTTGAATAATATCTTATGCATCATTCTTTAATATGTACTGGTATTCTTCTTTTATGGCATCTTGTCATACTGGTTCTCTTGATGCTTCTCTAAGACAAGGAGTCTCAGCATCAATGAAGTGGCTCATGATTGAAGGATAGCTCGAAAAATCTCTTTTTTCTTTCTCGGAATGTGCCTGGAGAGGCTTGTATGTTTCTATGCCTCTTGTAGAGTGAGTTTAGGTAGACCTTTTATGCCCTACTGCAATATCTCTGAACATATCAACTGGAGCAACTGGATTAACTGGAATAATGTCTTTCTCTCTCTAAACTGCTGAAGGGGGAGAAGGTATAGTCTTACTGTCAATATCCATTTGAGACTCTCTGGATCTTTGAAAGACTATCTCTTCTTCAACGACAACGTTTCTTCTTGTCTCAATCTGTCTCTGACCAGGGATGTCGATCTGGAATGTCTTTGAAGATTCACTGTATCCTTTCTTTCTAAAGGATCTAGCTTGGACTTCTTCTCTTTGGGTACATGAAAATACACTGGGTACCCAAATAACCTGAAGTGTTCAATCTCAGGCTTCACTCTGGTGAAGGCTTCTATTCTGGTGAAGACTCTTGTTCTGAACATATACTGCGTCATGCATGCTTCTGCCCATGAAATCATAGAAAGATTCTGATCATGCATTATTGCATTGATTGTCTCAAGGATGGTTCTATTCTTCCTCTTTCTGAAATAGTTTTGACTCCCTCTGAGTCAATGTGACTCCCTCTTAAGGATAAGCATCTTTCTTTGTTCTTGACCTGTTTGGAACAAGAAAACAAGAGGAACCAAAACAAGAATATCTCCTAAAGGAGAATAATGAGTACATCTCTAGAATCAAAACAATTTAAGGATTGTTATCACAACTACAACACCTATTTGTGATGTAGCAAACTTTAGAAATACAAGTTAGAAGAATGACAATTACAACAATCAAACCTGGAGTCTTCACTTCAAGTGTGTTGCTTTTCTTCCAAGTCTCCTTCACTCAAGATAATAAGTGCTTTCTTTAACCTGTCTTTTGTACTAAGACAATATTCTATCTTGACAGAAGGTTGGGTTAGAGAACAAACTCTATGATCTGAACTTTAATCCATCTAATATATTGACTTTAATTTTGACCAAAGATTAGTATGATGGTCATAGATTCAACATGCAACCTAGATCAAAATAATGTCATAACAAATAGATGCATATCAAAATAATCAAACCTGGGTTGCATTATTCCTCTGAATGTGTTGGATCTTGAGATCCTTCTGGATCTATGGCAAGAGATCCCTTCTCCTGTAAGTACCCTTTAAAGCTTAACAATTTAAGCATATGTGAGTACATACCTCTGATAGCATTTGCAGGTAGTGGCACCATCTGGTAGCAGCGGTAATAACTCTTTAAAAGACTTCAAGGGTGACTGCAACTGGTACAACAACTGATACTTCAATTGATATTACAACTGATTCTGAAAATGCAACTGCAACTTAGGGTTTTATGAGGAAACCCTAATTTTTCAAACTTTAATTTTTGAAATTCTGATCTAGGGGATAGATGTGCTGAGCTGAGGAGAGTAAGCTGGTGTAGTCAGATTTCTGAAAATCCAAATTTTACCCCCTCAAACTTGACCAACGGATTTCTGGACTGGTGCTTCTGGTTTTCTGGTACTTCTGGTACTCTGGTACTTTGTGAAAACTAGAGTTTCACTTTCTGGGAGATCTACCCACTGAAAAGGTGCATTGAAGGTGCCAAAGAGTTCCTTGGGTTAGGGTGCACTTTTCTAGATGGTTTTGAGGCTGAAAATATTCTTCAATAAAAAGCCCTAATTTTCTTGTACAACAACAGTGACGTTTTTCCTTTTTCTTGTGAAGAATGCTTGTGCAATGGGTTCTTTCAAGACCTATGCTCTGATACCATGTTGATTTTTCATAGCATTAGATTAAGCATGAAGTTCATTCAATTTCATCATGTCTTAACCATAAACAAGAATGTTGCAGCAACCAAGATCACATGAAGAAGCACCATGCACAAGAACACAAAATATATCCTGGGAAACCCTTCTCAAACAAGGGAGAAAAACCAAGCCAAATCCTTTGCTATACTCTTCAAGAGAAAGACCTTTCACCAACAAGAATATCTAGCACACAAGAGGGTGCACAAAACCCTAGAACTCTAGCGCCCAAGAGAGGTGCGCAAATTTGACCAAGAAGTGTACTTGCTAAAATTTCCAAAACTCACAAGTGTGTGTGTCTACAAATGAAAGATTTCCTATTACTTATATTAGACTTGTCCTGTTAACTGAAGTGTCTATTGGCACAATAGGGCCGACCTCACTTAGATGTATTATTTATTTATTATTATAATAATTAATATTAATATTACTATTAATATTAATATTAATTATCTTTTACATTTTATCTTTAGACACAATAAGGTAGGGCCGACCTGTACCCTTTACACAATTACTAGGGTTACAGGTAGGTATGACTCTTGAACAATATATAGCAAAGGATCTGATACACCCACTAGTGCTCATCCACTAGGGGCACATCCATAGGGATGCCATGGGCCTGATTCACTGCATTACACAAATGAACCAAGTTTTCACACGTTCACCTGTGCTCGTCCACATGCACGTCCACTCTACAGATCTGCTTTCCCACTGCCACCAATAGGAGGATCATCTGGAGTCTCCTCGTCAACTCTGTTGCTGCTTAGAGGAGGCCATCACATCATCTTCATTTCTGTTCACATAATGATGTGCCCGACACTTTTGGGATTTCTCACGTTCACCTTGTGCTCGGCCATAGGCACGTCCTAACTCAACAGATCGCTTTTACATCGGATAATCATCTGGAGTTCTTCTCACTCACGTCATGGAGGAGGCCATCTCTACATTCTTGACTCTATCCCAGGAGGAACCACGAACCCTTCATAAGGGGCTTTCTCTCAGGTTTGTAAGCATTGAGAAAGACTTCTCATAGCTATTATGTTCCACATCTCACAGGTTTGTAAGCTGAAGGATGTCTCCCATAGCTGCATTCATCAACATGATGAAGATCTGACCAACCAAATGTCTAGATCCTCAATCTGTGGTGCGCCCTCCTCTCTCTGAACCTGTGCTGAGCTCCAATAAATAATACGGTAGAGAAACCTCCTTCGGGAAAGGATAGAAAGGGCGCCCTAGGCCCTACAAAGAATACCCATAAGTCTGGTTGCTCCAAATCCTCCTCCTATGCATGGAACGAACCCCTCTCCTCAAGATGGTGCGCCCTCCTGCTGAAAACCCCCCTGAAGCTGTGCCCTAGCTCTCTCTTAACCTGTGGCTGATGTAGAACCCCTCTGAAGCTGAGTAGATCTGATGTAGAATGGTGAGGGAGGAATCTTTCACCTTCGTGACCAAGTTGGGTGGGATCTTTCACCACCGAGCTGATCTCTAGGGTTTGTTAAGTCAAAACCCTCAAAACCCCCAAGTGCATGGGCTCACTAGCAAGAAGCCAGATATCAAATGATAAACAACATGAATGATAGAATAGAGGCCCTTGTCTCTCTTTTATCCTTCCTGCTCACCTTGTCTCTCCAAAGTGACTTTTACTTTATTTAATTATTAATTAATTAATTAAATCACTTTAATTAATTAACCTTTTTGCCTTTGAAAAGTACCTTATCTCTCCTTGTGGCTTCCCTGGCCACTGAAAGTCACTTCACATCATCCTATCTTGTAGTGTTGTTCCTCCCGATTCCAATGAGCTATTACACTAAGAGGTTTCTCCAAGTATTATGCCCAATATGACCTCCTTAGTGAATTTAATTAACCTATAGCCCAAAATAACTCAAAATGTTGGAAATCGTCAGAATGCAATGGAACCAAAGCCAAGCTGTGCGGAATGGATCATAATGATGAAATAAGATGAGCGATGCAAGATGCACCCCAAAATACCCCTCAATAGTCCCTGTACTCGCTATAACCTCCATCTGGCTACTCTGGTCATCATAACACTCTGTAATATAATGATGTCCCAAAGTGGGGACATTACAGTCCTCCCTGCTAGAATATTGCTTGACCTCAAGCAATAACTGAACCCATCCAAATATAATACCGGGGTCCCATGTCCACGTGTGGGACACACAGTAGGCCCCATCCAAAGATGAACTATCACGCACTCCGCCCCCTGGGTCCCATATCAGGATGTGAACCGCAATACCCTGTGAAGCATGATCCTAAATCATATCAACACCAGAAGTCTTCTGCACATGACACATGGCCTCATCTCGGAATGAGTCCATCCTCTGAATCCATATCAAGACCAACACGGTCTCCATCAATTGCATATGTTGCTTCCATAGTGAGGTATTGCAAGACCTCCATGAGGCACCCTCAAGGGATGTGCTCTCCTCAACACTGAAGCTCACTGGAAAGTCAAAATAACTTTCTCCTACAAGGGTCCACTCGCCTCTATCAATCAGTGAAATGATCAACCCTGCAATCCTCAGGTCCCATGCTAGTCTCTACCAAAGATCACCACTCTGGCGCTGCACTACTCTGACCATGATTGTCTGCTCCGCGTATAAATACTGGATCCCCCACTCCTGGATCCTCAATGAGACGAACAAAGTTCGCTCACACAAGAATTATCCAAAATACTTGGAATATAACAAAGTAATCCATATAGGACTGTAAACAATAAATGAATAATAAGATATATAATGAGATAATGAGATGATTACAATTGAGAATGAGGGTCTGCTTATATACCCACGCAGGGGTGCCCTTTACCAATAGTCATGTCCTTTGAGACATGACCTTTCATTATTAATAATTATTATTTATTAACTATAATTATGTTATGAATATCTATTTATGTATATTTTATGTTCATAACATTGCCTTCCCCTTAAAAATGCTTTGTCCTCAAAGCATAAGCACTGGAAGGCTTCCCTTTGAACTTTTGTTCTAGCACACGATGTCTTCTCAAATCTTCGGTGCTTGTAGTTGCGACTCTCGATGACACAAGATGATATAACCTTCAAATACCCAAACTAATGTGTTACATCTTTTGAGGAGTGATCCATCCCAAATCTACTTTCATTGGAATTGTTTGATGATTGATTGTTCCAAGTTGTTGATTTGGTCTTCGTTCTTTTTCAGTGTGGTATTTTATTTGTTGGTAAGAAGAACATTGCTTATTGTCTT
>ML852549.1:0-30249 GCA_009831015.1 Picea engelmannii | reverse complement strand
AAATTTTCCATATTTTTCAAAACATAACTTAATATAAATGTTTATAAATACTGATAAAAACTCATGAGATTTTGTTCTTTTATTTCAATTAGGAAATTGTGGATTTATTTCCCATTCTTTTCTAAATATCTATTTTAAAATATTTTTGCCTCTTTTCAATGTTTGACCTATCCTCTTAAGGCCAAACAAAGGTCCGAAATTCTCCCTAAATCTAGTGCTTAGAAGTTTTTCCCAGGTTAGCAGAGTGGCCTAGGCCATTTGACCTATTTTCCTATTTTCAGGTTGTTTTGTGAAGACAATACTGGCCTATTATTCACTAGCTAACACTTGGATTCTTATTATCTTTCAAGTGAGCTGAAAGTGCTTAATACGAAAATATTGAGATGACATAGATATAGAAGCCAACCTATTCTAACATTCTGATACCAATTTAATGAAAGTGCATTTAGTAGGTAAAGTTATCAACACAATACTTTTCAGATGTAACACTCTCTTGGACATATAATTTCTCAAGATATCATTTAACCCTTATATTGAATTCAAATTGTTCAGAACACATTTTTCAATATTAATGAACTTAACATTTCTAGAAATTAAACACAAAGATACTTATCTGAAAGCTAGAAAGTGTTGGAAACTGCTGAGGGGTGTGCCACTTTCCACCCAACCATAGGCACAACTGCACCTATTATCTCTACAGTTGGCCACCCCCTAGCCATAGTATGATTCCATGAGAGAAAATTCTCTTACTCAACAAATGAGAAAAAATGCAGGTTACTCTCCTTCATCTACATGAACTTAGCAAGCCAAGTCTTCAATGCACCAAACAAGGGGGCTTGTTATAGCCACAAAGAGCCACAACAACTGACATACACAACATAAAGGAGGCCCTTCACTGCTCAACAGTTCCTCAGGGCCCTCTCCTTTTAGTGCCTTCATGTTTGCTCAACCAATCTTTGAAAATTAGCAGCCCTGATTACCAACTTGATTTGAAGATAGTTTCCCATGATTCCTACACCCAAAAAACATGTTTCTTCACTTCTCTCTATGTTTTTATAAGAATTATAGAAGTTTTTACATACTCTCCTCCACTCAGATTTTGGTCCCTATATCCAACTGTGTGCGTCCTCTCTCTTCTACTTGCAATTTTTATCATTTTCTTTCCTTCTACAACAAGATTTCATGGGTCAAATCCCCCAAATTCATGGGTCATATCAGAAACTTCCAAATGGGTACTCTCCCCATTTTCTCATTGATTTCTAAGGAGGACCACCCAACCACCAGGTTGACTGGTAATTAAATCTTCTGGGACAGAGGAAAATTCTGGGTTTGAATATTTTGATTCGGCAGGGTACTGTTAGGCAAGGGTCATTTCATACAGTAAGGGTTCCCCCTCACCACCCCCTCTCATGGAATCATAACCTATATAGGAAATCCTCTTCAATAGTTATTCAACTTTTTCTTTTTATATTAATAACATAAATATTTACATCACATCCTTTTTCAAAAGTTCACCACATTTCAAAATTTATACATAACATGCCTATCAATAGTTTTTTTGGCAATAATAAAAAACAAATTTAGACATTGGGGGAAACATGGGTATTACAATCCCCTCCCCCTTAAAGGAACACCACCCTCAATGTTTTATTTTCCATTGTGATCTCTATGTACATTAGTGAACAAAAATGGGTATTTCCTGTTTCATGGGATCCTCCATTTCCCATTTAGCTTCATCTGGACCAAAGTGTTTCCATTACACCTTGACTTGTGCAATGGTTCTGTTCCCGAGTGGGATCTCTTTCCTGTCTAGTATACATTTGGTTTTGGCTGAAATTATCCCTCTGGTTCCATCTGGATGACATACCAGACAATTATATGATTAGAATCATGGACATATTTCTTCATTAATTAAACATGGAAAAAATTATGTGCTTTAACTTTGGGAGACAAGGATAATCTATATACTATAGGTCCCACTCCATCTAAAATTTCAAAAGGTACACAAAATTGAGGTGCCAAATTGGCACAAGTTCCCATTCTCAAGGAACTTCTTCTAGGTCTAATTTGGAGAAAAACAAGACCCCCTACTTTGAACTCTATGGGAGTCCTATTTCCGATTGCATAACTTTTCTTCCTGTCCTGAGCTACTTTTAGATTTTGTTTTATTTTAATTAATTTCCATTCCATTTTTTTTAGCATGTATAGCATGTCTGGCCCGAGTGTATTTATGTCCATTGGGTTATCCTAACTAATTGGAATGTTGCATTGTCTTCCATAAAGAGCCTCAAAAGGTCTCATTCTCAATGACTTCTGATAGTCATTGTTGTAGGCAAACTCTACTATTGGTAGATATTCTTCCCATTTCTTGGTATGATACATTGCATGCATCCTTAACATGTATTCTAATACATGGTTTACCCTCTCTGTCTACCCATGATTTTGAGGGTGGTAGGCTGTACTAAATAACAATTTAGTCCCAAAACCATCAAGCATATACTTGCAAAATTTTGAAGTAAATTTAGCATCTCTATCTGATATGATTATCTTAGGTACACCACACAACCTAAATATTTATTTCATGAAAATATTGGCAATATCTATTTCCTTGCAAGTTTATTTTATAGGGATAAAGTGAGAAACCTTTCTCATCTTATCCACAACTACCATATTGCATCATTCTGTTTGGTTGATTTAGGTAATCCTATGATAAATTTCTTGGATATGGTTTCCCATTTCCATTCTGGAATCAGAAGGGGACGCAACAACCCTGCTGGATTCCCATGCTTCACCTTAACCCAGTTGCATTCCAAACATTTATCTAAGTACTCAACTATGTCATTTTTCATTTCTAGTTAATTAAACAATTTCTTGGTGGCCGTTATCATCTTTGGATAACCAGGATGACTAGTATATGGTGTTTTATGAAGCTCATCCATGATGAGTCTCTTCAATTCGTCACAATTTGGAATGTGCAACCAAACTTTGTAAGTTAGCAATCCATCATTCAACAACTGATAACCCTCATATTTAAGCCACGTGGGCTCCTGCTCTAGATATGCCTTTACAATTTTGAAAAACTCGTCTAATTTTTGTGTGCTTTTAACCCTTTCTTTTATGTCTGATTCACAAATGCTTATAACTTCCATGTGAATCACTTGCATGCTTCTACCGAGGGTGCCAAACACCCTATTCTCTTTTCCCTTAATGTGTTTGATTTCAAAATCAAATTCACTAAGAAGGGCCATACACCAAGCTTGTTTAGCATTTAGTTTGGGTTGGTCAAACAAATTTCTCAGTCCACTATGGTATGTTATGGGTACAAATTTTCTTCATAGGAGGTAATGCCTCCACATTTTCAAAGCATGCACTATGGAAACCAATTCCAAGTCACGTGTCACATAATTTGTTTCATGCTCATTTAATTTTATGGATTAGTAACAAATCACATGTCCTTCTTGCATGAGGACTCCGCCAAGTCCTTCCTTGCATGAATTTGTACACAAAAGGAAGTCCTTGTTTGGGTCTTCATTTTTCAACACAAGTGCATTGGTTAAAAGATGTTTCAGTTGCTGAAAACTCTCCTCACATGTTGTTGTCCAAACAAATTTAACTCCCTTTTTCTAAAAGGAGGCGATTGGATGACCTATATTGGAAAATCCCTTTATGAACCTTCTATAGTATCCTACTAATCCCATAAAATATCTGACATCAACTACATATATTTTGGTGTAGGCTAATCCATAATGACCTTGATATTGTGAGGATAAACTGCCACTCCTTCCTCAGAGATGACATGGCCTAAGTAATGGACTTGTTTTTGGAAGAAAAAACATTTACTAAAATTTTCATAGAACTTGTGCTCTCTCAACACTTGAAGCACTAAATTGAGGTGCTCTTCATGAACTCAGTTGTTCTTAGAATATATTAATATGTCATCAATGAACACCAAGAAAAATATCTCCAAGAACTTGCTGAGAAAATTATTCATCAAGCACAAGAAGGTGGCTAGTGCATTGGTAAGCCCAAATGTCGCCACCACAAATTCATAGTGCCCATATCTCATCCTAAATGATTCTTTGTGGATTTATTCATCCTTAATATGGACTTGATGGTATTCATACCTCAAGTTAATCTTGGAGAAATTTGTAGCACCTCTTAACTAGTTAAATAATTCATCAATTCTTTGTAAGGGATACTTATTCTTAATTGTCATCTTGTTGAGTTGTCTATAGTCTATGAACAACCTGAGTGTGCCATGCTTATTCTTCACAAAAAAAGATAGTGCTTCCTAGGGAGACACACTAAGTCGAATGTAAACTTTTTCCAACATCTCCTTCAGCTGTAATTTGAGCTCAACTAACTCCAGCGTGCTCATTCTATAGGGTTGTCTAGACATTAGCACCGCTCCAAGAATATGTTCTATTGATAAATCAATATCTCTTTTTGTAGGTAGACCCGGTACCTATTTTGGAAACTCATATTTATACTCTCTCAATATAGTATGTTCCTCTAGGCTCGGTTTACTATCCTCAATAGAGTTCAGTACTTGTATTTCATACAAAAACATCATTTTCTGCAATACTTCTTCACTTGAAGGGATGATATTTGTCTCACAGAGATATGCTTTTGAATTCCTTGCAGGGTTCTTTTCTTCCCTTCCTCATCTTCACACTTCAATTTTTTATTATAGCAGTCCAACTCAGCATTATGGGAAGCCAACCAGTCCATGCCAATCAACATGTCATAAGATCCTATAGGAAGTATGTTTACAGATGCTTGGGTGGATAGCCCATTCATAATGAATTGGAATGATGGTATGAACTCTGATACTTTTCTTTTTATCCCAGTGGCTAGTTGTACCGACCATGATTTAACATGTTTTACTTGCTGCAATTTACATTTCTCAACAGTTTGAGGGAAACATAACTCAAATTAGAACCAGGGTCAATTAAAATGGAAATAATATGGTTGGAAATCATACCTTCTATCTGCACCATTGAAGCTTGGTGGTCTGCTTATCTATTATCCAAGGCTGCATAAAAAATTGTGGTATGTTCTTGGCCACATCATTAACCATGGTAGCCTCCTGGATGTTGTAGAACCTCCTACTTCCCTGCTGTCTATGTGGGAATCCCCTTATCAAATGTTCTTATCCACATCCCCAACATTTCAATGGTTCTCTCTTTGTATTATCAACCTTTCCTATGGTTTATCCAAAGAGATTATTTTCACTCTGAGATGGAAAATTCTGCTGATACACACACTTAGTGGGAAGGATTATCTTAGATATTTTCCCATGATTCTTAAACTTTGAGGATTTAAACCCCTTATTCTTGAATCCCAATTTATATTTCTTCTTCCAGTCCTTATGAGATTCTACCTTGTGCTTGAATTGCTCATAGCAACACCTTTCCTTTCAAATATTGTTTTATGCAGTCTTAGGTTCATCAAACTCAATCCTGTCTCAGAAGGATTGAGGCAACCCACTAAGGAACTGGTGCACCTTAACCTTTTCATCCTTTATATAGGGCACACACCTTATCAACTTGAGAAATTTGTTGACATATTCATCTATTGTGAGCTGTCCTAGCTTGATTTCATATAAATCCTTAGTCTTTTCATCATAGTACCTTTTAAACAAGTACTTCTTTTTTAAGTATTTCTCAAACTGCCTCCATGACATCTCTTTCTCATGGATTCCCTTTACATTTCTAAGGGCCTCCCGCCAGATGGAGGCCTTTTCCATTCAAGTTAAAAATGGATATTCAAGCCTTAAAATTCAGAGTAGTCATGGAATCTAAAGTACTTCTTTAGGACAAGCATCCAATCTTATGCTTCTTCCCCCTTTTTAATATCCCCATCAAAAGTGGGTGGCTTGGATTTATTAAACTCTTCAGGGACATGGCTCTTGGAATGATTCCTCCTCTTTCTTCTTTGCTGAGAATGTGAACTAGTCCGACTATTGGAAATTTCCTTGGAGCTTTTAGCTCCCTCACTGGAGGATTCTCCAAATGAATCCTTGTTGTTAGTGTGTCTCTTGGATCCATGTTGGTCCTTCTTCGAGGTGCTTCTTCTGGTGTTGCTATTTTCAGGGCCATGCTTTTGTATCTCAAGTGGACCCTAGGTTTTCTTGGACTAATGTCTATCCACATTACCGACTACTGATCCATGCTGCAATTGCCTCTGTATGTCCGAAATGATTTGAAACAAGACTACATTTATTTTAGTTTTCTTTTCTTGTTCTTTTATAAGCCTCTCATTGTTTTCTTTAAATATTTGTAATTCTACCATGAGATTTCTTACAATTTCAACCAAATTCAGAGGGGTTTCCACCACTCTTCTTTTATCAGACTCTTCTTCTTTGTTATGGGATGTCTCTCCCATCTCATGACGTGTCACCATTTTTGATGTTGTAGTTTTCCTTGCAGTCCAATGGCTAGTTAATTGCTGATGACAACATTTTCTGTTAGTTAATTATCCACTAATTATGAACAACACATAATTTTTTGTAAGGTGAAATTAGCTTCATTATTTAGCACATAACAATGACATACAGTTCAAATTTAAACATGTAAAAACAATAGAATGTCTTAACCCTCTTTTCAATAATAAAAAATTAATAAGCTCTTATGGATAGGGTAGGGTAGGTTTCCCTCCCCTTTAAAAGAGTTTTCTAAGAAAATTATTCGACTCTTTCATGATCCCAAGCAGACCAAGTGTTGATGCTTTCTCTGATACCACTCTGTAAGACACCCAACCCCCTAAGTAATTTCTAAGGGATGGGGTATAAAATTTTTAGCTTCTTTTCCTTAGACTCACACCCTAATTAAATGCTTTCATTTTCTTTTTACTCGTCAAGAGCTTTTTCAATGATATATAATTGGCCTCAAATAGGCTTCTGGATTGAAAATTAGAGCTATTTAAAATTCAAGGCACTGAGACCCACATAAGCATTCGTATAGTTTTACATGTCACTTCATGATGCAAGAGCATATTTGGCCTCAATCAATTCACATCAACCCATAAATATTTCAAGTTTAAGGTAATAAGGAATAAGTGTCAAATTCCTATTGCTGTAATAGTTGTTGCAATATAGTTGCGACAACACATGCTGTAATAGTTGCTGCAATACCGTGTTGAGATAGTTGCTATAACACTGTGCTAAAACATTTGCTGCAACACCTGCTATCACAGTTGTTGCAACACTATGCTAAAATAGTTGTTGCAAGACATTCGTTGCAACACATGTTGTAATAGTTGTTGCAACTCTGTGCTGAAACAATTGTTGCAACACTGTGCTGAAACAATTGCTGCAACACATGCTGCAACACATGCTGTAACAACTACCATGCACTCTATGAGTGGATGCTTGATTTTTTGTAGGGATTGATTGCAGAAACTAGGGTGACTTCCTTACTTCAGGACTAATCCACATGTCATTGTTGACATCATGATGATGTGGCTCATATATTATCTTATATTAATTACAACATTAATGAGATTAATTATCACGACTGTAATCATCTAACCTTATCCATAATCATAATTAAATTCTCATTAAATCCCCATTATTTCTTAAGATTATTAATAACACCAATAAAACCTAATTATTAAATCACATTAATTAAAACCTAATACAAATTAATTAAACTAATTATTAATTAATAATTAATTAAAACAAATAAAATTTAAAAAATAATAAATCCAAACACTAAATCCCAATATCTAAATATCTACTAATTCCCAAAAGTCTCCATTTATAAGCTTAATATATATCTAGATAGTAGATAAAGGGATTAAAATATTGAGTTAATATTACCTCGAGTGGCCTCCGGAAAGTTTCCCACGCCTCACCCTTCATATATGAATGTCTCTCCATCGTGTTATCTCCTTTACACTTTGATTTAATTATGCAATATTAAAATTTGTATATACAATCCATATTCCTATTTTTCTCTTTTATTATTTTCATTTGAAAAAATCAATGGGAAAACTTAACTTGAAATACATGCCTATATTTATTATTGATTTCTTCCTTCAAAATTAAAATCTTATTTATAAGCTTTCCATCCTCATGGTGTAAAGGAGTAATTGTATTCTTTTACTGTGTTTTACCTCCCTCCATAATTTAAGGGAATATATATATATATATATATATTGAAAATTAAAATCATATTTATAAGTTTTTTATCCTCATGGTGTAAAGGAGTAATTGTATTATTTTAATGTGTTTTATCGACTTCCATAATTTAAAGGAGTGTGTTTTATCAACTTCCATAATTTAAAGGAGTTTTTGGCTTAAGGTAAGAAATCCTTCATAGTAAACTCTAAAACCCACCATAAATTAAGAGATTTTTCCCTAAATTGTAAGAAATACAACACCCTTCATAGCCACACCACATGAAAATACCAAATTTGCTATATTTTTCAAAACATAACTTAATACAAATGTTTATAAATACTCAAATAAAAACTCGTAAACTTTTATATTTTTATTTCAGTTAGGAAATTGTAGATATATTTCCCATTCTTTTCTAAATATCCATTTTAAAATATTTTTGCATTCTTTTCTAAATATCTATTTAAAAATATTTTTTCCTCTTTTCAATGTTTGGTCTATCCTCCCAAGGCCAAATAAAGGTACAAAATTCTCTCTAAATATGGTGCTTAGCAGATTTTCCCAGGTCACCAGAGTGGCCAAGGACATCTAACCTATCTTCATGTTTTTAACAACAATTCCATTTTCTTATTTTTAGGTTGTTCTGTGAAGACAATACTGGCCTAGTCTTCATTGCTAACTCTTGGATTCTTATTATCTTGTAGGTGAGACAAAACTGCTTAGTAAGAAAATCTTGAGCTGACATAGATATGGCAGCCAACCTATTCTAGCATTTTGATATCAATTTAATGAAAATGTAGTCGGTAGGTAAATTTATCAACACAATAATTTTTAGTTGTAACACTCTCTTGAA
The DNA here is from genome assembly GCA_009831015.1 of Picea engelmannii. Lineage (NCBI taxonomy): Eukaryota > Viridiplantae > Streptophyta > Pinopsida > Pinales > Pinaceae > Picea > Picea engelmannii. Next base: position 21,274 of record ML852549.1, on the reverse strand, counting down.
CATTTAATTTCTCAAGCTATCATTTAACATGATATTGAATTCACACTGCTCAGAACACTTTTTTCAATATTACTGAACTTAGCATTTGTAGAAATTAAACATAGAGATACTTATTTGAAAGCTAGAAAGTGCCGGCAATCACTGAGGGATGTGCCACTTTACACCCAACCATAGGCATAGTTGCACCTGTTATCTCTACATATGGCCACCCCCTAGCCAAAGTATGATGCCATGAGGGGAAATTATTTTACTTAGCAAATGAGAAAAGATGAAGGTTACTCTCCTTCATCTACAAGAACTTAGTAAGCCAAGTCTTCATTCCACCAAGAAAGGGGGTCTGTTCTTGCCACAAAGAGCCACACCAACCAACACACATAGGATAAGGGAGGCCCTTCACTGCCCAACAATCCCTTAGCCTCCTCCCCTCTAAGTGCCTTTTTGTTTTCTCAGCCAATATATGAAAATTCACAACCCTGTTTATTAGCTTGATTTTTGGAAATAATAAAAATTACATTATAAATTGAGGGAAACAAGGGTATTACATTTACCCTCTAGAACCACTTGTAGAATCCATTAGAAACTATCTCTATTGATGACAAGGTTCGCACGATTGAAGTAGAGGTCACAAACAAGAAAATAATTTTGGATTCCCTACCCACGTGAAAGCTCCAAGCCACGATGACAACCATCACAAGAAAGACCAAGGAGATCACTACCACTCAAGCAAAGCAACAAACTGTTTATGATTTGACCAACGATGTGGCTGATAAGGCCCAAATTTTCTATACTATGACAACAGTAACGTAGTTCGTAGCCACCCCCATGCTCGAGAAAATGGATCATATTGACCTTCAATCTACCCAAGTCACAACAACTAATATAGATGAGGTGGTTCGACTCACTCAACAACTGCATGCCACCCTAGATGACACTGATAGTCAATTTTAGGAGTTCCTTTAGGAACTCATGAAGATGATTCCTTTCGTGGCATTAGTTACACCATGATCAAGACCATTGGATTGAGGATGAGACAAATAATAGTGTAGGGGGCCTATTGTCACCCAAAGTTTTGGGGTAAATATTATTCATGTGCACAAGAAACTACACGACGTATGGAATAATGTGCGCATGCCAATCAAAGTTCTACAGTGCACGCCATGAAATAGGAAGATACCACATGCATGCTGATATCAAGAACAATATATTTGGAAATATTCTTGAATGATTAACTTAGGCAACACAAGAGATTGTGGAGCAATTAAAGGACGAGCTGGAAAGTTCGTTAGGATTTCCATGAGTCAAAAGAATCTATGTGGGCTGCAAGTGGGTGGTAGAAGTGTGTGAAACTGGTAGTTAGCAGAGCGAGTGGAGTATAGGTGAAAGTGATAGAGAACCAGAGCAGAGAAAGAAATAAAAAGGAGCAACAAAGACACAAAAGAGGGTTCATAGAGTCCGAGGTCGGAAGCAGAGAAAGAAATAAAAAGGAGAAATGAAGACACAAAAGAGGGTTCGAAGAGTCTGAGGTCGGAAGCAGAGAAAGAATCAATTTGGCTTGTTTTTGCATGAGTCATGTTGTGAGTCTAGGTATTAGTTTTGTATGTGGTTGGAACAATTTTGCAAGCGGTCTGTAATAGAGTTAGCTTAGTAGCATGTGCAGATTCTGATAGAAAGAGCACAACGCCTTGTGATACATCACTATTCTTGGTAAATTATGAGCATTGATCTTGGTGAATTATGATTCTTTTGGTCTATGTATGCCAATATTTGAATGGAAATAATATAAATTTGTTGTTCTTCCTGTCATTTACTATGTTGATTATGAGTTCAATGGATGAATATGTGATCCAGGTGGATATTGGTGGCCACCCACCTATTCCAACTGGCTCCTCTTGACAATTTTTAGTTCAACATGTTCTTCTGTACTTCTTTGTAATTGTGGGTTCTACACTTTTGGGGCCGTCTGAATCCCTACACATATACCAGGTTGAGACTAGTGGTCACCCATCTAATCCAATTGTATTATTTTGGAAGTTTACATGTCAACACATCTTTCTGTAGTTCCAGGGCCGTTTTGGGCCCCTAGACAGTGTTTTTTTGGCTTTCCATAGTCAAACTGTAGACAAAGTCAGATTTTGATAGAATAATGTATAGTTCTCTAAAATACATTTCCAATATACTATCACACACCTAAAACAAAGGTCGTATGCACAATTTACAACCTCGAGAAATTGAGGTGCCAACTTACCCATAGGTGCCCACATAACTTTTCGCGTTTTACCTCCTAGGGTTAGGTTTTTGGATGTATAGGGTTTTGGAATTCATGAGTAATGTTAAAAATTCCTCTGGAGCCTCATTGTAATCATTCTTCTTAGACAGATGCATGTATAAAGCTACATCTCTTCTCAGAGATAACTACTACCATTCGAGCAAGTTGTTTCCAGTTCTGCAATTTTACAATTTCAACCTATTTTATTTATTCAATAGAAGTTATTGTTCACTGTATATCTATTTTTGTTCTCCATATCTCTGTGTTATTGTATTCAATATATTATTTTTTTCACTTCGCTCATAAATCCAGATCAATGGTATCAAAGTGGTATGCTTTTCATTTATTTTTCTTCGTGCATGTCCCTGATAAGATCTGGGTATAAGAAATTGGGACTTGAACTAGTTAAGCCTTTGCAATATCAGCCACGCCAAGCTCGGAAAAAACACATGGGGGACAAGAATAAATATGATGGAGCAGGAGAACCTTTTAAAATGTTGCTCAAGGAATCCCTTACAAGACAAAGGAACAAAATGATGGACAACTTTGTACAGATCCTTTGACGACTGCCCACAGGAGACACATCTTCATCAAGCGTCCATGCATCCCCCTTTAAGGTACAATTAAATTTTGATATTCCATTATTTGAAGGACTGATAGATGCAGATGTTGTAGATAAATGGCTGAATCTACTTGAAGGGTATTTTTCGGTCCACAATTTTTTCGACAGGGAAAATATTACTTTTGCACTTCTCAAGGTCGTCCCCCATGTTAAGGACTGGTGGGATACTTACTCTGAGAAAAGGGCCATAGAGGAATCTAAATTATTTGTGGTCACCCCCACATGGGATTCCTTTAGGGATTCCATTAAAGAACAATACTACTCCATTGGAATCTACGAGGACAAGTACACAAGTTGGACCAAACCGCGTCAGGAAAGGGACAAGACAATACCATATTTCACCAATATTTTCCATACCCTGCACACCAAATTGGGTATCAAAGAATCTGAACAACATCTGGTGCTCAAATACCATGGTTGTATGCATAGATACATTCAAACATAAATGGAGTTTATGGACATCGCATCATTAGGTGCAACTTATAGATATGCTGTCAAGATTGAGTAGAAATTTAAGCAGAAGAGGCGAAAGTTTGGATCTGCAAACACCTCATAGCTAAAGCAGGGAAAAGGCAACCCCAACCCACAAATAAAGGGACGAAGAAAATATGGCCACCCTTAGGAAAACCATTCCAAGTCGCAACCCAATGAGGGTAATGAGAAGTCGAAGAAGGACACGAGAAAATGGTGTGAATACCATAAAATCCCTTGGCACAACACTGAATAATGTCTCTCCAAGCAGTCACTAGTGGCTGAGCTAAAAGCTTCCAAGTCAGAGGTAGATTCTGACTTTGAATCAAATCCAAAAAGTGGGAAGCAGATCAACGATTCCAAACCCAGTGCCACTATCGCTACCACCAAAGTCCAACCAAGTGAACCAGAAGAATCAAAGGAAGGGGAATGACTCTTTCACTCATAGATGTGGGTAAAGGGAAGCCCACTACATTTACTTGTCGATAGAGGTAGTCAGAAGAACTTGATTTTAGTATAGGTCATCAAGCGGTTGTACCTACTGATAAAATCGCACCTACAACCCTACACCATCGACTGGCTTCGCCAAGGACGAGATCTCCGCATCAACCAACAATGTCGTCTTCCCTACAGTATCAAGCCCTTCAAAGATGAGGTATTGTGTGATATTTCTCCCCTTGAATTTTGTGATGTTATTTTAGGTCAGCCATATTTGTGTAAGCGACATGCTATGTATGAGTCTAGACCCCGTAGTGTTATTATTACTTTGGGTAGACAATTGTACAGGATACCAGAGGTAGCTCCACCTACCGCTATTTCTTTAATCTCTGCTAAGAAATGTAGTAAAGTCATTTCAAAGACTAGGAAGTTCATCTTATTTTTTATCCGTGATTGTAGTAAGAATAAGGTCGCCGCCATATCCATGACCAATACACAGAGCCTCTCTTTGCAATAGAAGCAAGTGGACAGGATCGTGGAAGAGTACAAAGACATCTTCTCCTCACCCACCAGGGTGTCGATGCACTTCCAAGTCAAGCATCCAATTGATTAGACCCTTGGTGCCCCACTTCCTAATGGACCAGTCTATCACCACTCACTGATGGAAAATGATGAGATCAAGTGCCAAATACAAGAGTTGCTTCAAAATGGGAACATCCGGCCCAAATCCTCCCCTTTCCAAAGCCCGATTGTGCTAGTGCAAAAGAAATATGGGACCCGGCGGCTTTTCATTGATTACAAAGCATTAAACAAAATCAAAATAAGGAATAGGTACCCAATTCCCCAAATTGATGACCTTCTTGACCAAATCAAGTGGGAAAATTTCTTCAACAAGATTTACCTAAACTCTGGCTACCACTAGGTTCCCATCGAACCAACTGATGTATGGAAGACAACTTTCAAATCTAAATAAGGTATCTTCGAATGGCTAGTCCTGCCCTTTGTCTTAAAAAATTCACCAACAACTTTCATGAGATTGATGGATGATGTATTGATACCCTTCACCAACTCTTTTGTGGTGGTATATCTGGATGACTTCCTCATCTTCAACAGAACTTGGGAGGATCACATGCAACATATTCAACAGGTTTTGGGCACTCTGCGACATCACAAGCTATATGCCAACTTGGAAAAATGCTCCTTTGGCATGAACAAGGTCCAATACTTGGGCTACATTGTTGATGAGCATGGGGTACACATGGATCCAAATAATATCCAAGTCATTCGTGACTAGATAGCCCCGACCACACTAACCGAGCTTCATAGCTTCTTGCGACTTTCCAAATTATACCGAAGGTTCATGTTGGGATTCTCCCATATTGCGTGGGCCCTCAACCAAGTAGCCAAGGGATGTGGAAAGGAAAATTTCACATGGGGGAAGGCACAATAACAAGCATTTGATGATATAAAGCATCACTTGTGCTCAACTCCAATACTCTCCTTACCTGATCTGCAACAACCATTCGATATTGAGACTGATGCCTCCGACTACGTTATCGACTTAGTTCTCACTTAGCATGGTCATCTAGTAGCATACCATAGTGAGACAGTCTCAAATACTGTTCGAAAATACCACACCTATGACAAATAAATGTATTCCATTGTGAAAGCCTGTCGTCAATGGAAACATTACATTCTGGGAAAGGAGACAATCATCCACACTGATCACAAGCATCTGCAATTCATACATAGACAAGGGAAGTTGCAGAACAAACTCCATCAAAAGTGGTCCACATACCTACAATAGTTCCATCTCAACATCAAGTATAAAATAGGGAGCACAAATCATGTTGCTGACTCCCTCAGTCGCCCTCCCATTGCTACACTCACCACAGTGCTCCATTCCTATGGGTATGAGGCATCTGAGTGGCCCCAAATTTATCAACATGACCCTGACTTCACCACCACCTATCAACTCTTGGGTACAAGAGAAAATGTCACCGATTTTCACATCCAAGATGGACTTTTATGACGTCTAGGACACATCTGTGTTCCCACAAGCGAGCGTGCAAAGATGATTTGGGAGGCTCACTACAGTCGGATGGAAGGATATTTTGGCATGGAGAAAACTGTGGCTATTCTACATACATTTTTTTATTTTCCAAAACTTCGACAATATGTCAGCAAGTATATCGGATCTTGCATTGCCTGCACCATTTCCAAGCCAACCATTAAGAAGTAAGGCTTATACACCCCTCTTCCTAATCCCGAGAGGCCTTGGGAATCCATCTTGATGGATTACATGTTTGGCTTTCCATCCACCAAGAACGCCAATGATTATGTAATTGTGGTGTTTGATCAGTTTTCGAAGATGGCCATTATCACAACCTACAAGAAGAGCACCACAATGGCAGAGAATGCCAAGCTCTTCTTCGAACGGGTGTGGGTCCATTTTGGGATACCACAGACCATCACCTCATATCGGGACAATAGGTTCCTCAACACATTTTGGTCGAGTCTCTGGTGATTTTTGGACACCAAGCTCACTAAATCCACTACTTTCCACCCCCAAACCGATGGCCAGACATAGGTCGTCAATCGAATGATTGTGCACATCCTGCACATGTACAACTCTAAGCATCCTTGTAGATGACATGAGAGTATTCCCTATGTTCAAAACAACTACAACAAGGCTCTCCATAGCTCCACCAGCCATAGCCCATTTCAGGTAGGGTTGGGATTCCAACCCTTGGGTCCCATTGATGTTGAACTAACTCTTGCAACCACACAAGCATAATATTCCCATGTTCAGTCTGAGGCTGAAAAATATTCCATATTCATTAAGAATATTCAACACATCCGCCAACATGTCCATGAGATTTTGCAGAAATCCAATGCTAAATACAAGCAATTCCATGATCAACATCGGGTACCGCACCAGTTTCAAGTGGGAGACAAATTCTGGTTAGATTTGCAGAAAGAGTGCCTTACATGGCCCCATCAGAAGCTCCACCCACTTCACTATGGGCCTTACACTATCTCCAAGGTCGTGGGTAGCAATGATTTTGATCTCAACACTCCACCCTTCCTTGGCTTGCACCCTATGTTCAATGTGGACCTCCTTCGGCCATATTTTCCACCATTATTGGACACCTCAGAGATCACATAACAATTTAAACCCAAAATTCTCAACCCTGACTGCATGGAAAATGCATCCACTGATTAGATAGTGGACACACAGGTCAAGGGAACTCACCAGCATAGGATCCATCTTTATCGGGTTGTCAAGGCAGGGCAACTCCTACACCAAGGCAAGTGGCTCACTCGGGGCCAAATTCAACAAAATTTTCCTCACTTGATGGGGGCACTAAAATAAATGGAGACCATTGCTTCCTAAGGGGGGGGACTGATCCAGGTGGACATTGGTGGCCACCCACCTATTCCAACTGGCTCCTCTTGACAGTTTTTAGTTCAACACTTTCTTCTGTACTTATTTGTAATTGTGGGTTATACACTTTTGGGGATGTTTTAATCCCTACACATATTCCAGGTGGAGATTGGTGGCCACCCATCTAATACAACTGGCTTATTTTGGAATTTTTCATGTCAAAACATCTTTTTGTACTTCCAGGGCCATTTTGTGCCCCTAACCAATGTTTTTTTTTGATTTCCATAGTCAAACTGTAGATAGAATCAGAGTTTGATGACATAATGTGTATTTCTCGAAAATACATTTACAACGGGATATCACGCACCTAAAACAAAGGTCATATGCAAAATTTACGACCCCAAGAAGTTGAGGTACCAACTTACCCTTAGGGGTCCACATAACTTTTGGCGTTTCACCTCCTAGGGTTAGGTTTTTGGATGTATAGGGTTTTGGCATTCATGAGTAATGTTAAAAAGGCCTCTAAAGCCTCATTGTAATCATTTTTCTCAGACATATGCGCGTAGCAAGACACATATCTTCTCAGGGATAACTACCACCATTCAAGCAAGTTGTTTCTAGTTCTGCAGTTTTACAGTTTCAACCTATTTTATTTATTCAATAGAAGTTATTGTTCACTGGATATCTGTTGTTGTTCTCCATATCTGTGTGTTATTGTATTCAATCTGTTATTCCTTTCACTCCTCTCATAAATCCAAATCAATATGGTAATGTTGCATGTTGTTAATATCATAATGAAGTGTAATGAAATGTGTGAATATTAGCCCGAATGTCTTCCTAGTGTATTTTATCCCTTCATCTCCAACACAAGACCAAATGGTCTCTGTGATTCTCATGGTGTCTTGGGTGATACCTTCCTTAGTCCTAGACTGAGGATTGATATGCCAATGCCTTGGGTATTTTTTGGTCAAATATGGATGAACCGTTGGTCATCAACCCTCCAACGTTAGGAAGGATGCACGCAAGCGAGACAACATACTCTTATATTGAATCTTCTCTTGCTTCAATTGTCTTGGAGCATTCTCCAACTTCTCCATTTCCACTAACATATCCAAAACATACACAACAAAGTATTTCCTCAACCTATATGGGATTCATCATTCCTTGACCATTGATGCCAAGGCCTTTTCCATCAAATCCCATATTAGTTATAAATTTAAAGCCTATACCCTGAGTATTCTTCTCAAATTCACTAAAATAAGAATCTACATATTTATGGGAAGAAGGAGAACAAGGTGAGTCACTTACGATGCTTGCCTCAATCATGGTTTGTGAATTTGCAGTAGAGGATGGTCTCCTTTCAATGGTAGACTCTTCATTCTTCTCTACTCCTTCATCATTATGGAACTTTCCCTCTCATCCTTGGATTGCAACTCAAGTTGCAACTCTTGAATGACACCTATGAGAATATGACACAATATGAACTGGAATGACACAATATGAACTTGAATATTATACTTTTATTGATATGGAAGAAATGTTCACTTGCCTCTTACCTTTGAGGGGGAAACCTCCGATAGAGTAGAGCTCAAATTGAAAATTATTTCCAAGACATCTTTTACAATTATTCTACATGTTTACATAATACTTTTTTTTCCCCTGATAACATTTTATAGAAGGAAATTTATAGTAGGTGAAACCTTCTAGTAAGCCTTCTTACAATAATTGTGGTCACCTTACTACACATGCCTTATTTACTAGTGATGGCCTCCATAAATAGAAATACATAGTAATCTATCTAGTTAGGGGGTTAGGGAAGTTAGGACCCTAACATGCCCCCCTCCGTCCCCACTCTTAAAAATTAGCCTTGTAATCAAGGTTGGATATGTGGGGAGTGCTACAGATTTGTTGTTAGTTCCCATGTAGTATCCTTTGGCTATGTATCCTTCCATTGTATTTAAAATTCATGAATAATGCACCGTCGAAGACAACAATCTCTTTCTTCAAGGATGACCTTAAACTACAACCAAATGGAACCTTCTTCATCCAATTTAGGAAGACTATTTTGAACACAATAATTGGATCCATTGACTTTCTTTAAGCATGAGACATGAAATATCTGATGGATCTTAGAGTGACTTGGAAGTTGTAATTTGTAAGCCACTGGACCAATAAACTTGAGGATATTATAAAGGCCATAAAAATTTGGAACAAGCTTCTTCTGGTGGTATTATTTGAGGGAGGTCTGCTTATATGGTTGTAGACAAAGGAATATATAACTCCCTTCTTCAAAAATGCATTCAAAGCGACACTGATCAACCTATTGCTTCATTCAATTCCAAGCCATGAATAGATTATTTTTTAGAGTGTGAAGAATGTCAACTCAAGATGTAAGGGTTTTTTCGACCTCTTGTACCTTAGAGACACCTAGTAAGTAAGATAAAATTGATGGGGGATTTTGGCCATAGACCACCTCAAAGGGGGTCATGTGAGTGACACCATGATAAGTTGTACTATACCACCATTCTGCTAGGGGTAACCACTAAACCCATTGGGACTATCATTCATAACTAAAGCACCTCAAATATGATTCCAAACACTTGTTGGCAAATTTAGTTTAACCATTAGTCTATGGGTGATAGGTAGTGATAAGATGCAATTGAGCGCCTTGGATCTTGTAAAAATATTTCCAGAAGTTGCTAGTGAAAGTGGGATCATAGTCTGTGACAATAGATTGTGGCATACCATGTAGTTTGAATATGTTATCCATGAATACTTGAGCGACTGTGTAATCTTTAAATGGATGTTGGAGGTCGCAAATAGCATATTTGGAAAGGTGATCAACCACAACCATGATGAAATATTTATTGCTAGATTTGGGTAACCCCACAATGAATTCAATATAAATTTCTATCCATACAACATGAAAAATAGGTAAAGGTTGTAGTGCACCTAGAGGTTTCGTTGTTTCTCCATTATGTCATTGGAAAATATCACATTCAAAAAAAAAGTGTGGATTCCATTCTTCATGCCTTCCCAGGAGAAGGAATATTGGATCCATTCACACTACAAGGAAAACACCTTGTAGCAAAGGTTTTTAGTGTTACAAGATTTGGAAATTTTTTCAAAAAAACCTCTGCTATTCCAAGCGAAGGTTTTAGAAGAGGTTTTAATGGATGTACCATATAACTAATTTTTTTGGGTCGGTGGAGGTTGTAGCGGAGGTTCCATTTTTGGTACTTATATTGGTAAAACAAAGAAGCGATGCATTTTTAAGTAGCATGCACCGATGCATTCTTAAGAAACACACACTGATGCATTCTTAAGTAACATCCACCGGTGCACACACAATCAAAAAGCACCAATGCTCTTAAGATTATTATGCACTGGTTCCATATTTTATGTTATATGAAACAATGGTGCTCATATAAATATTACACACCTATGCTCTTATAGTTAGTCGCACTTGTGCTTGTACTACTCAAAATCAAATATTTTTTTATAGTAATATATTTTTTTATATTTTTGTTATTGTTTTTTGATATAATGATTGCATTAATGATTTATCCAATGAATTGAACCTCTATTATTTGTAATAATGTAAATCATTCATATATTAATTAATCAATAATGCAACATTTTACAACATTTTCCGATACAATAAAATCATAAACCCATTTTGTTATATATGAATAAGAGACCCATTGTCATGCAAAATGGGATAAAATAAAGGTACAAAATGATCAAAATGAAACCAATATGCAATTGTTACACTTATTGGTAATAGGTTCCAATGCCACAAGTGTGACTCCAGAATATCATGACCAACAAAGGTGATGGTTCACGGAACCTGCAACTACCTTGGGGACCATGAATGACTCGACACTAAACAAGAATTGCTCCCCTAAAACATAGCTACCACTCAAGGGGCTTTGCAAATCATGACCCTACCATACTGGACACCTCCCTCCCTCTGTCATTCACCCACCATAACTCTCCACCCACATCACACCACTCCTTAGCTTAGTTTCACTCCTTTGGACTGGCTATTGACCTTATACTTACACTACATAACCTTTTTAATTTGGCACACATTGCAACACGATAAGGGGGGAACTATTCGATATCGACATTCACACTGATGGAGAGGGATGTCAACGCACTAATGGGTGCAACTGATGAGGCCCTCTGGAATAATGAGGGCCTCTTCACCTCTACGGATGAGATTTCCAGGCTTGTGCACACTTACTCCCATCAGTTTGGGACTTCACAACAGCTTCCCTCTTCCCTTCCTCCAACTTTCTCACTGGTCCCACCCCCCTACCCTCTTCTGATTTATACATAGTCTGAGCACTACACTCACCCACTAGTCACAGTTTCCTCGCCCTGCCAGCCACCCTCCTCGAATTTCACTCAAACATCCTCCATATCCAACTTCCCCCTTGCTCTTATTTTCCCTTCATCGACTGATCCACCTGTTATTTCCACCCTTTGTGGGAAAAAAAAAAACACGGTTCAGTTGAGACCTATAGAATTGCACCAACATAAATGATCGACTGGAGTTACCCATAGTGGCAACAATAAAAAACAACTCAGACCCTGGTGTTCAAAAAAATCAAAGAGAAAAATGGTCCTCGACATTGATATCGGACTAGAAGACTCAGTCTCCTTAAGTCTCTGCTCTTTAGTGGGAATAATCTCTTATAAACATATCTACCGATCTGATCTAACTGAGTGGGTGCATACAACTTGGAGGCCACTCCTGGGCTATGTCCCAGAGATCACTCACCTGACACAAGGATGGCTCTACTTTAGGTTCAAAACACCAGAGGACTCCACATATATACTAGAGCAGATTTGGACTTTGGAAGGCAATAGCCTCATGCTTAAATGTTAGTAGATCAACTTCGACCCCACGCAAGACTATTTTCTCGTGAGGCATTTATGTGTCCTCCTCCCTGGACTGCCCCTACACCTATGGAACCAGAAATTTCTCAAGGCCATAGGTAACACTCTTGGCCGCTACATCTGCGTGGACCTACAATCACTCATAGGCTTGGAAAAGAAGGTGGATAGAATCACGGTGGAGATAGATATAGACGATGGTCTGCTCGAAAGTATTGACATTGACTGGAGAGGAAAAATCTTTTGACAGAGCTTGGACTACCTAGGCATCCCCTTCAAGTGCACTCTCTGCAAGAAAACATGCCATGTTAGAAACGTCTTCTTGGGTTTCTTCAATGAGGATCAATCCGAGGATACAATGCTCGAACTCTCCACCAATATGGACTCTCCAAATGTGAATACTCATCCTTCCTTTCCGTCCTTCTAGACTTTGGAGAATCAACTGCCTCGGACTCGGTCACCGGTAATATCAAGTCCATCTGCCCCTCTCTTTTCTACTCTCTTTCATCCTGGGAAATAGACCTTTTGGACACTGCCCCATCTTGGGTTTCAGGTGCTTCTTCTCCTCGGCCTGATATGGCTCAAACTATACTAGCTTCGGGTGCTCCTCCTTTACACTCCTCCACCTGCTTACCTGATGCCCCCCTGAAATATCAATTGAACTCCTCCCCCCTCACTCCTTCTACAGACTACGCCCAACTGATTAGCTCTCCTACTGCACTTTCCTTACCCTTACCCTCCTCCTCGACCTCACACTCTATTGATCCTCTGACTACTGCCCATCCCTAGGCCTCTACCCCACGGGTTACTCCCCCCGACATTTTTCCCTCTATGCCTTTGGAGTCAATGAGCCATGACTCCATGCCTCATGAATAGGGGTGTTACACTTTCTGTCGGGTACTAGTGAAACTCAACCAGGGGACAATAAACTCAGCGATGTGTTGGATACACTCCTACCGTATTACAAATAAGTTCACACTCCTTCCCCCATACCAATTTATCTAGGGAAGTCGGTCCACTTGACACATTTCGAGGAAGGGAACCCAGGACATAGGATAACTCCAATTCTGGACCAGGGAAAAGCACACACCTGGTCAAGAGGGATTGGCTATGAACACTCCCCAATCAAAACCAGAAGTGCTCGCCGCAAAGAGGGGACTTCTTTATCCATTTCTACTTCTACACAAACACAACACATTGACATTGGGGCACTTACATGCATGAAATCCCTAGCGAGAACCAAATAATTATCTTTCCCTCCCTCAATATCATAGGGGTGGGGGGCCCCTTAAATCCTTCGTTTTAAGAATAATTCTCTGTCGGACCTCTCCATACATTATTTTCATCCATAAAACCTTGGTTGATGGACATAAAGCCATATCACTTCTAAATAAATTTTGACCTGACTGACACACTTGCTTTGTAAACTCGCTGGGAAATTCTGGGGGTTTAGCTGCTACTTCAGACCCTTCAAAATTTGACAAAAATCCCTTTATGAGATGTGGTAGCATTTTACTAACTGGATTCTGTCGATGGAATAATCTACAGATCAACTTACTCAATTCCTATGGACCCTGCCAAAACATAATTTTTTTTTGGGATAAAGTGGAGTCCCGCGGTCTACTCGATCTCACGAATTTAATCATTGCTGAGGATTTGAATTTCACCACAATATTTAATGAATTTGGGGAGCCTTCATCACCTAAGATCCCTTGGATGAATTTTTCATCTCACTTTTCCAAATGCATGGTTTGGTTGACTTCCCCCCGGATGTCTTGACACCGACTTGGCGCAATGGCAGAGAGGGATTGGATTCCATTACTAAATGAATAGATCGTTTCATTATCTATGAAAGTATTTCTACACCTGACGACATGATCAGATCTTGGGTGGACACACCATATCTGTCAGGCCACGCCCCAATCTTACTACAATTCGGCTCACCTGTGGTGCAGATTTCCTATCCCTTTAAATTGAATTCTTGTTGGCTCTTTGAAGAATATTTCATAGCAATTGTCAACTCCATTTGGAAATACCTTATTTTCCAGCAAGAAATGGGTATTCAACAATGATTCATTTGGAAAATGAAACACCTAAAATTCTACATAAAAATATGGGCCACGAAGCATAGAATACTCACGCTACAAAATTTATATGAGATGGAGCTAAAACTCAAAGAACTACACCAAATCGATTCACTAGATGGGCATGCAGGGGACACGTGTAAACTATCAAAACAACTTGAATTTGAAAGAAATAAGAGTCTGCTGGCAGATGAAGCTCTTTGGAGGTAACGAAGTAGAGTTAATTGGATAAAATGTGGAGACCTCAACAATTTTTTTTGTCATCGTTTTGCTAGCTAATCCAGAAACAAAAAACATATCTGGGATATTATTGATGATACAGGTACAAAACATAGCGGACATCATGCGATCAAGACAACAAATTCTATATTTTAAAAATCTTTCTATGAGGCAAGACCACAAGCGCATCTACAAGCTCATGTTACGGTGGATCAAATCTATCCTCGCTCAGTCACAAAAGAGGATTCCATGAACTTGGACAGCCCCTGCACATTGTAGGAGGTACTGGCTGCTCTACAATCCTTCTCAAAAGATAAAATCCCGGGCCCAGATGGCTGGACCGTAGTGTTCTACTTACATTTCTTCGATCTGGTGGGGACAGAGCTTCTAGAGCTAGTGGAAGATTCCAGACTCCACGGTAAGATCTCTAGGGAACTTAAATCTACTTTCTTGACACTTATCCCGAAATAAAACCACCCGACTACTTTTGGTGATTATACACCGATTGCACTTTGCAATCTTTTCTACAAGCTTTTATAAAAAATCATCACCAATAGAATCAAACCCATCCTCTCTCGTTCACTGTCAGGTGAAAAACTAGGTTTTTTAAAGGGCTGACAAATTATTGATGTTATTGGAATTTCACAAGAATGCTTGCACAACATTAGTCATAAAAATTTTCGTTCCCTCATCCTCAAGCTAGATCTTAAAAAATCTTTCGACTGCATAGACTGGGACTTTCTCAGACTTATTTTAACATAGATGGGTTTCAACCAAATTACTTTAAATTGTATTATGAGCTACGTCACAAGTGCAACATTTGATGTGTTCGTAAATGGAGAACCTTCCTCCTTCCACAGTGGAAGAGGTCTACGAAAGGGATGCCCTCTTTCACCGCTCATTTTCATGTTGGTCAGGGAAGGATTAAGTCTCCTCCTCAAAAAAATCCATGCAGAAGGCAGAATTACAGGGATCAAGGTCTCTAGGATGGTCAAAATCCTACACCTCCTCTTCGCCGATGACGTTCTCATAATGAAAAATGACAATCCACTTGAATGGAGGGAAATTGATGGACTCTTCAAGAAATCGATGTTCCATTACGCCAATATACAAGATCAGGATTTGGATCAATTGAAGGGCATATTTCCACATACCTTCATCCACTATTCACAAGGCTTCCATTACCTTTGCTATTTCATCAAAGCATAACACTACAAGAATTTAGACTGGGACTGGATCATTTCAAAGGTGGAAAAAAAAGTAGGACATTGGTGTAATAGATGGCTCTCCATTGGAGGCTGATACACACTCATTAAAGCTTCCCTCGAAGGACAACTAGTTTATTGGATGACACTTGCAGCTATACCCACATCGGTCCTGGATAAGCTTAAAAAAATCACCTTTAAATTTCTCTGGTCGGGACGCATGGACCAACACAAGATTCACCTTTGCAACTGGGAAACACTAGTAAAACCAAAAAACAAGGGTGGATTGGGAATTAGAAATATTTTTAAATTCAACAAAGCTCTGGCTGCCAACTCCCTCTGGTGTGTTTTGACCACAAATGACATCTGGAGCTCTGTTATTAAATATAAATACTTTCCATACTCCTTCGTTGCATATTGGCTCCACACATGTTCCACTCATGCAAGGGATGCATCTCAGATATGGAGAAACTTAGTGAAATAGACACTCTGGATCCAAAATTGGCTCTGCTAGAAGACATGCTCTGGCCATTCAATTGTAATTGGTAAGGATTGTATTACAAGACTTGACCATGCATCATTCCTATCTCCTCAATTAATCTCACAACTAAATACAAAAAACACTTATTTTCTTTTCCAAGTTGCGCTTAACAATGACCACAGGATCCTGTCAGTCGACTGAAAAACTGGCCATGAATTGGAGCTATCATTCGAGCTAGCTATGGAGTGGGATAGATTTTTCCTGAATATTACTCGAGCATGCATATATCTACTTGATGTGGAGGATCATTTCCTGTGGGCAGGCAGAGACAATTCGATCCTCATCACCATAAAAAATGTATACTCTGCTATCACTAATATAGTCTAGCATAGCAACATTACTAGATGACACAAGCATCTCTATACTTGGAAACTACCACTAAAGATAAAACTCTTTACTTGGTTAGCTGACGAAAAAAAAATCCCCACCTGGGATAACCTCCAAAGGAAAGGATGGACTGGCCCCAACATCTTCCAACTATGCTACAGGGATGAAGAAACGGTTCAACATCTCTTTACACAGTGCCACTTCACTCGCCAAGTCTGGGAAAATATTTCACTTGACCATCACATAACCACTGCCTATAATGGGAACTCCTTTTCTTTCTACCTTTCCCATTGGATATACAACGAGCGCAGCTACAAACTACTTCCCACAATGGTCAATTGGTTTATATGGCTGGCCAGAAACAATAATATTTTCGACAAAAAACCCCCCACTGTTAACAATGTTGCATATAAAACTCTTGGCTTGTACCAAAATTGGAAATACATACACCCAACCATTGGGGAAAAAAATACATTAATTAGCCCTCTCATCTCAGAGGATACAACTACGGGGTGGTTTGATGGTGTAGCTCAACAAAGTGGAACATTGAGTGGTGTAGGTGGATTGATAAGAACAAATAAAAACTCCCTTTACAGATCGAATTTCTGCTGTGGATCGAGCACCAACACAAGGGCATAGCTATTGGGTGCCTGGGCTACTCTTCACTTGGCCAGAAGACTAAACATTGAACACCTTCAATTGATCAACGACTCTAGAGTTATCATAGATTGGTTGAACCACAACAAAAAGATCAAATAAATCGCACTCCTAGCCTGGATGGACCGAATCATATTACTTCAACGCCACTTCAATAAGCTCATCTTCACTCATGCCTCCCGAGAGTACAACAGGGAAGCGATCTGGAATTTTTCTTAAAAAGTATAAAGGAGTGGATTGATTTTTATTCTGTTCTGCAACAAAGAAATTGAAAATTAGTATTTCATATGATAATTAAATTCGATGTACATAAAAGAATAAATGAATGATTACATACCTTAGATACATGTTTTTGTTGGGATGCCTCTTCCCGTGATGCAATTATGTTCATTTATTTTAAAATCTCCTTGTACACTTTTTTGGACATTTCTACCGGCATGTATTGGCTTTCCCCTCATTTGTCGCTTGGAATTTTCATAATCTTCCTGAAAAATGAAAAGGCATACTAATTTTATTTTTTAAATGGACATGAAAGTAAATATAACAAAAAAAAAAATAATTTGGTAGTTTTTAGAGTATATTATAGAAAAACATCTTTAGTAATAATACCTTTTAAATGATTCTTTTTTGTTATTGTAAGTTTTTTCTATTACAAGTATCATGGGTCTCATTGACCATTGCTTTGAAAATGCTTCACGTAGTTTATGTATAACCTGATTCTTGGAGTCATTGGATTGATTTTTGTATTGTAAGTGGAAATTACGTCTATACTTCTTTGCACTATATCCTTCAAAGTTTTGTAAAACAATTTGCCACTCTCATTAAATTCAAGCACCACTCCAGTTGAAATTGATGACCAATCTGTCATCATCCTTTACATCCTTCATAATTTTTGTCTTCTTAGAACAACATTCCATTCCCTTGCTAGTAGTGCTTGCATAACATTAAAAAAAGTGAAATCGAGTGTTTAAAACTTGTTAGAGATTAATGCTAAGAAATTCATTTTTAGTAAAAATTCAATGAAAAACTTCATGTTGATTACCTTTTGATCCACCTAATTGCTTTNGTGATGCAATTATGTTCATTTATTTTAAAATCTCCTTGTACACTTTTTTGGACATTTCTACCGGCATGTATTGGCTTTCCCCTCATTTGTCGCTTGGAATTTTCATAATCTTCCTGAAAAATGAAAAGGCATACTAATTTTATTTTTTAAATGGACATGAAAGTAAATATAACAAAAAAAAAAATAATTTGGTAGTTTTTAGAGTATATTATAGAAAAACATCTTTAGTAATAATACCTTTTAAATGATTCTTTTTTGTTATTGTAAGTTTTTTCTATTACAAGTATCATGGGTCTCATTGACCATTGCTTTGAAAATGCTTCACGTAGTTTATGTATAACCTGATTCTTGGAGTCATTGGATTGATTTTTGTATTGTAAGTGGAAATTACGTCTATACTTCTTTGCACTATATCCTTCAAAGTTTTGTAAAACAATTTGCCACTCTCATTAAATTCAAGCACCACTCCAGTTGAAATTGATGACCAATCTGTCATCATCCTTTACATCCTTCATAATTTTTGTCTTCTTAGAACAACATTCCATTCCCTTGCTAGTAGTGCTTGCATAACATTAAAAAAAGTGAAATCGAGTGTTTAAAACTTGTTAGAGATTAATGCTAAGAAATTCATTTTTAGTAAAAATTCAATGAAAAACTTCATGTTGATTACCTTTTGATCCACCTAATTGCTTTGTTTGAAACATTTCCATAAATCATTAACACTCTTTGTCACTCAGATTGTGAACCATCTTTCAAGTTTCTTCAAGTTTTTTCTCTGTATGACACACATTAACCAATACACATCAATAATTTTTTTTTCTGTAAATAAAAAAGAGGTAAATCCTATTACTGTGCTGTCATTATACAAAAAGAAACATGTCATTAGCCTGTCACCTGTTCCACCAAACTAGTGGAAACCGGAACATGTGGCTTCCTTTTATACTTTCTAAAAAAAAGACATCTGCCACTTGCCCTGCCAATTGGAAATTAGAGCAGGTGGCAGATGTTTGTCCTGACATATATGTTTTTGCAATCTAGAACAAACTAACAACTGAAAAACAAAAACTAGGAAGGAATTATGCAGAGTCCCAGTACATAAAACTAGACAGGAAATAGGCAGAGTACCAGTACAGAGTAACCATCATATAATCATTGGCACCAGGGGATCTATTGTCTGAAGCTCCAGGGAGAGTGTCGTCACTGGGATGTAGCACGAAGGGCAACACATAGGTCGGGCAACACTGCTTGGTCGATGCATTCGAGAATGTGTCGAAGAGAATTTCAATCCACTTGCTATTGAGGGTGTCCCGATGAAGTTGGTCCACCATGTGGCTTCTGAGATCGAAAATGAGCTCCGGCTGCTCCGGGCTAAAGAGACTAGGGGGAGCTGGGTCAAGTTCTAGAATTTCATTTAGCGGCGGAGGCACCAAGATAGGGAGGTTCTCCTACATGGTGTTGGTGTATCCATCCTTGACCACTTCATCTCCTGCATCAAATTCATTGGTGTTGTCCTGGAGGGAAGCACCTAGAGCCATGTGGAGGAGTTCCTCGAGGAATTACTCCTCGACTACACATGTGGCGCCTTCCATGGCCACCTGGGTACCTGAGTTAGCTTTGCTGGTGCTGGAGAATAAGAAATTATCTAGGAACATGTAGAGGAGGGATTCCGATGGAAATTGGATAGGTTTCTCTGGATATTCCTCCTCGATGTAGGACATCAGTGGAGTTCACGACCTCACAATGTGTTGAGTTCTGGCTATGGACAGGGCCCATTCCAGTTGTTGCAGACGCCTCTGTCGGGCAGCGTAGCTGTACCTGGTTGGTCCCCATCTCGGTTTACCTCTCTCTCTCAGCATGGATGAGTCAGGGGGCCAAAGAATCCACTGGAATAATGCCAGGAGAACCTACTACACAATAATCCAATTCTCAGAGCGAACAAGGTGACATAGCTCGAAGAAGAAATAATTCCAACATGGCTAGGTAGGAGAGATATCCCTAGGGTGGACATGACCACTGTACTCACCTTACTCCTACCATTAATCCTCAAGTCCTCCATTAACCAGACTCGAGGGAGATGTACTCCCTTCCTCTGCAAGTAATTAAGGTCACCCTCAATTCAATACTGAGGTGAGGGGTGACGACTGGCCATATATATGGCTGGAGTCATGGGAGGGATGCATGGCCTCCTTTCGCTACATGGAACCCCATCCAGGACTGGATAATATTTTTTGGATAAGTTCAGACAATGGTCTAGTAGCCTGGTCTATGGAGAGGTTTGAAAGTTCCATAGGATCAACTCATCTTTAGTATCCACACCCTCATTTTCTAGGAAATAATTTTTTTTATTAGCATCCCTTTTCACATGGGAGGGAGTGAGAGTGACATGGCGATGTAAGAGGGATTTTGAGTCTTCCAACAGTCCCGATAGTGACCATTTAGGTGAGACATCCGAAGGGTGTGATCCGTGAATGATTTTGGTGATGAGCTAGATGATGATATGGGAATCGCCTTCCACTATTATCTTGTGGATGTTATGATCATTTTCTAGCTTGAATCATTTGAGAAGTCTCTAGAGATCTGCTACATTGTTTGTGTTGAGTCCCAAATAGCCTGATGTGTAATGTAGAAATTTCCCCTCACCATCTCTCAGGACTGCTCCAAAGCCCACCGGTCCCAGATTCCCTTTTGAAGCACCATCAAAGTTCAATTTAAAAAAACTAGTGGAGGGGGGGAAAAAGTGATCGGACTATGACTGATCTTAGTATTGCAAGTTTCCTTCCTTCTCTATCCATCAGTGAGATTGATTTGCCATGAATACAAATCATTAATTAAAAACTATAGATAATTGAAACATTTAATTAATTTTTTAATAAAAATTAAAGAACTTGCCTCGTTCTCTTGTTGGAATGAGTCACCATCACACTCACTGCAATAAGTTGTTTTGTAAGGTAGCTAGAGAGGTAGTGGGGGGGCCCAGAGGGCCCATAGTGATAATAGTGGAGGTCATTCAATGTAAGGTGGACTAGGTCCACTATTTTATTAAATAAGGCCCACTATGGTAGTTAGATATAATAAATGTAAGAGG
>ML852548.1:0-13450 GCA_009831015.1 Picea engelmannii | reverse complement strand
ACAATTAACAAATATAAACATGGAAATCGATGAAGGGTTGAGGTCTCGTAGAAATATTGTTTCAAGACTTACAAAGTACTAGAGAGCCCTCATGATCGTCACTAGCCAGTTCCATGGACACCATTATATTTTCCATTACAAGTTTCCAAGGCCAATTAAGTAATATTTATGATTACAGGGTTATAATATTTTAATTTTACAGATCTGGGCTAGATAAAAACCAAGTTAGAGATCTAAACATGACAAAAAAAGAGTTGATGGAATTATTCATTGATATTAGAACTAGATTATAAGCACCAGTCACAAAGAGATTCATTTGTATTGACTGGTGCACCTACCAACCATTTTTATATAATTGGATGGATAGGTGGTTTATGGTTTTTGACAAACCTCCCTGAAACAATAGGTAGGTGTCTCTATATTTCCTCAAGAAATTATTGACAAAGTTTATGTTAGGTCTCCATGTCAACTACTTTGACATTGGATAATTCCATGGGGTGGGTTGTGGGTCCACATAGGATAGAGAAAATTCTAGGTGTGACTCAGTGTTAGATCCTCATCCTCCTAGGTGAAGGCCTAACCCACCATCTCAACATCCTCCCATTGGAGAAAGCATTATCCATACATAGAAATCCATATCCACCTTGACTCTGAGCTTGCTGTGACACAATAGTTTTATAACATTACCTTGTTATGAGATACCTATAGGTGATGTTCGGAGAGGGGATGGTCCTTCAAGACTTGCAGTAGAGTCTGTTTAGGAGAGGGAACATGGAAATACTAGGTGTTCATGTGACCCTTACGAGTGCTCGAGTTGCAGAAAAACTTGTTATGGGCCAACATAGGCCACTATACATGAGATTTTCATGGAGTTTAGAATCTTGACCATCTCTCATATAAATCAGTACCAAACAAACATATGAACAGGTACAGGACAAACTCAACATTGGTATTGGATGATCGTGAAGATAGGTATTGGACGAGTGCAAAGATAGGTATCAGACAAGCACAAAGATAGGTACCAGACGAGCGTAAAGGTAGGTATCAGACGAGTGCAAATATTGGTTCCAGACAAGATGAGTACCGGATGGAAGACAAAACATGTATCAGATGAATAAAAGTTGTTGTCATAAGATCTTCTTAGATAATAAAAGTAATTAGAGAGATTAAAACATCAATTATTAAATCCTAATCATTAGTAAATGTCATCAATCATGTTTAAACATAAGTTACCTCATATGTACACAATAATGCTAAAGGACATATCTGTTGAGGAAAATAGGCAAAGAGTACATATGTATTAGTAAAAACTAGTTAGGATATGGGACAAGATAAGGCAATTGGAGGTGACAAAAAGAGGCTCAACATTTCCCCCATGCCAAAGTCATTTCATGTCCTCATGCAAAAATTGTTGAATCGATCCTCAAAATTGCAAAAATGGTGTTAACCTCCACCTTGCTTGAACATTAACTTCCTAGTTTTAAGATATCCAACCCTGAAGCCTCATCCTTAAGAGCATGTTGGGGCCTTCATTTTTGGATAAGGAGTTGCGCAAGGACTACAGTCCCAGTTTTGACCCAGTATGAGTTGTGCGTGCTACAGAAGAATCTGGAAACCAGAGCAAGGAGAAGCAACATAAATCAGTTGCGAAAAGGATAATGCAATGCCAACAAAGAAAAATAAGTTGCAACAGAACAAGAAAGCATGCAATCCAAAGCTAGAAAAAATGACTTAGCTTATATATAGGGTTGGGTCATGGTTGTAAAAGGGTTGGTTGGTATCGCAAAAGTAAGGCTTTGGTCATAGTTGTTCTCTACTACTGAGAGGTTAGATTTTGAGTCTATAATGTAATCTGTACACCATTTTGGGAGTTAGAGCTCTGTGACATGAGTCTAGAGCCAATAGTCTGTAACAAACCGCTACTGTGTATCTCTAAGATTGTAATTGATAAAGACCTGAAGATAATATTTGAAGAAGGATCCAAAATTTCAAAATATGTTGTGTCTTTCTGTGTTTATCCTTATGCATTGTATCTTTATAGTACTTCTTTATGGTTCATAATTTCCACATGATATCTCCATGTTTGAGTTCTTTTCTGCAACATAAGTAGCTTCAGTTCTTGTGTATTGTTCAGATTTGTTCTGTAGTTAGATGTCTTGTGAAAGATTAGGATAAATATTGAAGGTTCTGTGAATCTTCCTAAGTATTTTCCTTTCCCTTCCCTATCCTTTTGTCTCAGAAACACTTCAAGAGAGACTACTTAGTACCTTTTGTTGGTAACCTGAGAAGGACCCTAGTTTGATCAATCTTGCGCCAACAAAATGGTTATATTGTAGTGACCTGCATAGAAAAGGAACCTGTAGGGAGGATTCTTCCACAAATTCATAGATCTGATATTGACCAATAGTGGTAGAGAAATTGCAATACGTTCATATGGAAAGAAGCGGAGCTAAGGGGAAAATCTGTGAAAGATAATCAAGAGGTAGTCTTTAACTCAGATAGATTGAGCAACTAGTACGAGATATTTTGTGTTAAGTTCCTGGAAGAAATTTTCCAATGGATAGATAGGATCCAAGAAGCTCTAGAGTTCCAAGAATGAGTCAAGAGGACCTGTACTTGGGATACATAAAATATTGCAACACTTCATCGGCTAGATTGTCCAGTCACGTGAGCAATTGATTTCTAGGTCAATACCACATTAGAAGGATACATTATTGAGTTTGCAGCCTAAAATCACCAATATTTTTCATGAGTAGAGGAAGATTTCAAGAAAGACGCAAGGGGAAGACTATCGAGAGAAATTCCCATGTGGATTAAAATTTTCTTGATGGAAGTGGGGATGCTGACTATGTCCCCAACTGTGATGGCAGTGTAAACATGCTCGCTTGGGGTAGGGTGAGGTTGAGGTAGAGTCATGGCCTAAGAGAGGGGAAGGGTTATTTCATAAGCAGGGGAAACAACAAGAAATGGACTCAAGAGATGAGTGAGCCTTGAAAAGATCCGCCATAGTTGAGAAGTGGTGGTGCAGAAAGATCAAGAAAGCAACAAAACAATCCGAGAAGTTGGACCAGGAGAAGTAGAGTTAAGAAAAATGCACGAGTTGCAGAAAATGAGAAGACATGAAATATTATCCAGTCAAAGATTAAGTGAGAGAGAAGCACAGAGAGAAAGAATTCCCTAGGAGGGTGGACAAGAAGGAGAAGGTGTAGAAGTAAGGGAGAAGGAATCTAGCATGGATATTGAAGAGGAAAGAGAAGATTCATCCCCTATGACAAGAAATATCTGGAATCCGGATGAAGAGACCACTCTAGAGGAAGAAAATGAGGCCCCCTAGATCAAATAAAACTGCCCTGAAGCCAATGGCACCAGCCTCGAATTTACCATACCCCAAGTTTCTTCTATACAAGTGGTAAGTTCGATACTACCCTCTTATGCTAGTTATGTTCCAGTACAATTAGTTAGTCAATCACATCTAGGAAGTGAGAGTACAAGGAGGATATTGGGATCCCTTGGTAGATTGCAAGCATCATCGTTAGGTTTCAGTTTGATAAGAGAAGAAAGATCAACAATGGTTGGTCACGCAGGAGGTTCGATTGCTTGATACCCAGAATTTTGGGGTAAGGGTGACGAAGATGTGGAACAACAGTAGTGTTTGTGCAAAGCAATCTGGAGAACCAGAGGGATTCCAGATGAAAATAAGTTGGTTGAGTTCTAGACTACCTTAAGAGGTCAAGCTCTCAAAGGAACATCAAAGAGAATGGTACATTCAGGGATTACTACCTATGACATAGATTCCGCTAACGCAACAGTGGATATCCACTTTGACAGACACCTTGGAACAATAGATAAAGATTGAATCCATGGAGGGATACCATGGGAGATTGAGAGTGACCATACCCACAACAGATGAAAATTTGGTGCAACTACAAGGGAAAATATCAACACTTACAGAAAAGATTCAAGAACTAACGATACCTAGACCAGGACAACTGCAGGTCTAGTGCACTAGATGTTATATAGAAGGACATCTGGTGAAAAAATGTCCACGAATGAGGGGAATAGGACCTCCTCAGAATTCGATGGGACCCTCACCAAGACCCATGGGAGGAGTTGCGCAAGTGTCTGCGAACTTACCATTCCATAACTCCACCCCATACCATGCTTTTCCAAGGAGCCAAGTAGCACTGACAGTTGAGTATTGTGATATTTTTCGAATCCATGGGCATGGGCTGAGACAATGCCCCATTATGCAAAAATATTCGACATTACCAAATACAATAAATTATGAATTTTGCGCATCTACCACACATACTACCAATCAATGTAGAGCGTTGGATGCACTTGCAGACAGGTTGGACCGAACATCATTCCAGGTGAATGAAAACCCTCAGGGACTGAGAAGAGGTCGAGGAGGTAGATCTCGAAGAGACTTCAGAGGAGGAAGAACTGGGGGAAGAGGTCCAAGAAGATGTTATAACTGTGATGAGAAACGCCATATGGCTGGAGACTTTCCTCCAACGAGGCAACCATGGTGCTCCCACTGTAGAAACAATGGGAACACAACTGAAGACTAACCATAACTAATTGAAAAATGGGAAGATTGGGTACATCAATGAGGAACTAACCTCATTAGTTCATAAATAAAGAGAGTTGGTAAAGGACAATTGCCCAACCTGAATATCGTCACTCGAGGAGGAGAAAAGACAGGAGTCGATGCTAATAATATACCTCATATCCATAAAGAAGCACCTAAAGAAGACATGTATGACCCTCTAAAACATAATTTTTTCTTTAAAAATTCCATAGAAGTATTTCAGAATATCCCTAGCCCTAAGATGCAAGAGAAACCCCCACAACCTATTGGTTAACCTAAGGTTGCGCAAGTCCCTTATTCACCCCCTGTACCAAGAAACCATGTAGTCACACCTAGACAACCTGAGCAACCTCAAAATGTAGTCGACCTTTGTTTCAATTATTCTCTGATATTCTCGGGAATGACCAATTAACATAAAAGTTGTGCAATGTGCTATACCTAGTTTTAGGAAATGAGGAACCCATAGAATAAATAATAAGGACTAATCTTTCCGAGAATATTCTTCAAAGAGTGCAGAGAAGAAAAGTACAAATTGGAAAGGAGTTGATACTATTATCTCAGCTAGATGAATTTGATATTAAGGATGTTGTGCTAGATCTAGGATCTGACGTGAACATTCTTCCTAAAAAGACTTGGGAAGCCCTAGGAAAGCCCCAGTTGACATATTCCCCAATACAATTAAGAATGGCGAACCAATATTTCATATTCCTAATAGGAAGAATTGATAATTTGGAAATAGATGTTGTGGGACTGAAGACTATAGCTAACTTTGAGGTGATTGAGATCATGGGGGATAAGGACCCTTACCCTGCAGTACCTGGGACTGATTGGGCCTATGACAACTATGCAGTAATCGACCTAAAGAAAGACACCATGAAATTTGAATTAGAAGGTATCAAGTTCATTCAAACCTCGTGTTACACATGATTTTGGTCACCTCTGTGACCACCCAACAAAATGTGTTCATGTTCCCTGAAAATATTAAAAGAGACTTTCTCCATGGGAAAAGTGATTTGCTTTCCTCTTTCAAAAACCATGTCAAGGAAGGTCGTCACACATTTCTATATGCATGGGGTGTGATGATGCTCGATCATCGCACTCTTCCCTAAACCTGGAGTGCGACGTCGTCGTAGGCTGCTTGCACATAGGGTGCGACGATGCTTAAAGCATAGGAAAAGTAAAAATTCATGAATTTTCTAGAAGGGAATATTCTAGAAGATGAGATGGCCTTCGATTGGTTTGGATATTACTCACTTCTATAATTTGGTGGGATCATCCGAATCTCCTCATCCATATCTCTTTCACACTATATAAAGAGGGACCTCTCATGGAAAATGATAGGGTTGAATAGGCTAAGATTTGTATGGAGAGTTCTACTTCAGATTATGCTTGAGAGCTTTGCTTTAGTTCTTCAAGACAAATTGTGGATCTTCTTCATTCAAGGAATTTGGAGAAAAGGTGTGTGTGTTGAAGAAAAGATCCATTGAAAGGGGACCTTGCAACATCAAGGCATGGGTTGCATTCTCCACTTTCTATTCACTTAATACAATAATACATTTCTTCCCTATATAAGCATCTCGTCTTATATTGTATAATTCCTTGATCATATACATAGACTTCATTAGAATACATGTATCATTGTTTTCCCTCTTCTTTGGCTTGTGATTCTTAGACAGACTTACTATTCTTCCAACTCAAGGAAGGAGCTACAAGGATGACATTAGCGAGGATCAAGCGTTGTTTAAAAGTTATGTCACTTTTACCTCACTAAACTAGTTCATATGATGATGAATTTTAAGGTGAAGTGTGTATTCTATTCTGTTTTTTTCTAGTTTCTCATGGAAGTTAGGGAGATCTGTTTGTGTCTGCACGTACTGATTAATCCAATAACAAATTGGGGACCATACCGGGGACAACGTTCTTTTGGTTTTTTTCCTCTTATTTTCTTTTATCCTAGCTTCTTTTGGTCAAATTTATTCTCTGAGTCTGTGGGTGATCCATCTAGACTCCCTGGGTCTGAAGGTTCAGTGAGAATTTTTGTCTTTCTTTCCATTTTCCTTTAGTTTTAGAGATTATTGCATTGTACTCTACAGGTAGACCACTACAACCATATGATGTCTCACTCTACTGTTGCAGACCAGTGCGATGACATCGCATTGTACCTCATTGACAACATGCAACGACCCTATATCGTTGCATTGTGCTCCACTGCAACCCTCGACGATTCCTGTGGGAATTGTTGGAAATAGCCAATTTTTATTTTTTCTTCCCAGTTTTTCCTCAAATGGCTAGGATGAACTTCTTATACTAGTGAATGATTGATTTATAAGTTTGAATCTTGCATTTGATTAACTTTTGGAAATTGAAAGTTTTTCTTTGTAAATTTTGCAAATTTTGCTTTTTCATTTTTGTCACAAGGGTATAATCTCTAGATCTTGGTCCTCGGTGCTTGTTTGACAAAGAGTCCTTGATTTATTTGAAGTTTTGGATTTTTTTTACTTTCTAGATTTTTCATTGATTGAGAAACATTTTTTTTTTCATTTGACAAAAGGATTTCCTATCATTTCATTTTTGTCTACATTATAGGTTTGATTTGGGAATTGTGTTGAGAGTGTGTTAAGTTTCTTGGATTACACTTTCTTTTCTTCATTACATATCTGATCTGAGTTGAGAAAGAAAGAACTAAGGTCATTCTTCTTTTTTAGTGATCTTTCACAAGAAAATTGTTTCATTCAAAATATTTGTTAAAAGAGAAAATTGGAAAAAAATGTAGCTTATGATTATTTGGAATTTTGTTCATTCAACAATTGAGAATTTGTGTTTCGTAGATTTTTTATTTCAAAAAGAGATACCTTATCCCTACTGTAATTAGATTTCATCGATTTGAAAGATTTCATAATAATCTCTTCTTGCATTTTATTGGGTGAAGGTCACGTACATCATCATTTTCATTTCCGTTTCCCTTTTGAGTAAACAATGACCTTTAAAATACAACGTAATTTTAAAATTTATTAGCAAAATTTTATTTTCTAGAAATTATCTTCACCAACATTATCTAGGATAGCAATTTGGAATAGGTTGTAAGGCACAGTCTCCAAAGCATCAAAACACACAATCGTATCTTGTGATAGGGAGAGTTCAAATCCACTTGCCACATTTTGTCCTAGGAATCCCTTCTAACACAAGGGTCAATCATGAGGTCACATAAGAATTGGTAGAGTTACTCACCCTGCTTTGCCAGTCTTAGTGTAGATATTGCACATATTATTGGGGGTCACTTTAGAAGAAAATCCTGTTGGGACCTTCTCGAGTTGATTTCAGGCTAGGTACCCTACCTTTGCACGTGGATTGGATTGTTAATTGTTTCCCTAGGCATCATTGTCATAATTGGTAACCTTAGTATCCTATCTCTTTAGGGTATTTCCATGAGGTGACTGTGGAGGGGAAAGTCTTCACGATACCTGGAATCGATGTTGGGCAAACTCACTCGGGCTCCTTGGAGGGCATACCCACGATTATGTGTGGGAGGTTGCACCAGGGTGTAAGTCTGTTAAGCAGGTTGTCAACGTAAAGTTTCCACCTGCTTTATCCCAACCCCTTGTTTTCTTAATTTCACGATGTTGGATTTCATCACCAACTAGTGACTTTGAAATAAGAAGGTTTTTTTTCTTAGTTTGATTTCTAGATTTTATTAGTGAGTGTTGTTTGTTTCTCTAGTTGGCCATATATTTGTTTCTTTATTTATTTGGTGCAACCAACATTGGACCTCACCGTTCATGTAGGATGCAATGGCTACCTCCAAAATATTTGGAAGATTACGTCCCTTTGCTTCCTAACTCACTAGAGGGCTCTCCTGAAGGAGCAGTCAATAATGGCATAGCCTTTGATATTGGAAGTTCAAATCCTTTAGAGGAGTCAATACTTTCCGTAAATCCATTATTGAGTGTTGTACAAGACCCACACTTGCTCCGGATAAATTCATCGAGAGAACTTGTTGCTGATGAGTATATTGAAGTACTTACTGGACCTAACACAGAGTGTGGTGTAGACAATCGAATTTTTCAAAGTGAATCATTTAGAACCCCCATTCACACTACTAGAATTTTTAATCCTTGATCTGTCCCTGTCCATCCTTTTCAGATAACTCCTTCGAGACATGATATTTTTTATAGACTAGAATTCGTGGCATCGAAAACTCCTGTGACTTTCGTTGTTTATACAATATCTTTATATCATTTTACCGATGAAACCAGTAACATTGTCACAGTTTCAGACCAATTATTGATGGGTTCTCACTCGATTCTTCCTCTCCAGATCGCCAACTCTACCACTGTCCCATAAGCAACACCTGTTTCTACCGTAAATGTGGTCATCACTCAATCTCCTATTGGAATGCCACTTACACCTAGATAAAATCTGTCACTTCCCCCTGGGTATAACACTTTGAATACTTCCATTTATATTCCTATCCAGAATACATCTGGAGGGTCTAATATTTTTGTTCCTCCTAGGTATAATGATGCTATTCATTTTGTTCCTACATCTACCTAGGTTCTCTCCGGGGGGGCTTACGTTCCTCCTCCACCTTCGCCTAGAGGATCTAATCATCTTGGTCCTAGTATCTCAGATCCAGTTGGAGGCCCCAATCATATATTTGCTTCTTGTTTTTATATTCCTATTGGAGGCTAACCTCAAGTTGGGGGGAAACCTCAAATTGGGGGACAACCTCAACTTGGGGGGAATCCTCAAGTTGGAATCCATAACCTATTTTATGGGAAAAATATACCTGGATTACAATATCAACCTTGGACTCTTCCTATCCAAGGGAATCAACAATCGTCTGGGGGTAAACATCCTCAAATTAATTCTTTTGTACCCACTAGTCTTTGACAACCGTATCCAGGTTTTATGAATACTACTTGGGGTCAAAATTTTCAGTCTAATGGTCCTTTCCAAGGGAGCTTACTTAATCAAAACCTACACAGCCAAATTTGTCAGGACTATTTAACTATCTATAGACTTCTTGTAGTCCTACTGGTATACCTACAGGACTACCTCCCCAAAACTACCAGTTTCCTCAAGTGAATCGACGGTTCCCATTTCTTGCTACTTTGGATTTACCATATTTATCTAGGATTTTGAATGATCCTATTTTTCATTCTCCTTATTGGCCCATCATACTAGCCAAATTACCATCTGACATTCCTAAGTTTGATGGTTGATCAAGAGAAGACCCAAATAATCACGTCATGACTTTCCATCCTTGGTGTTCATCCAACTTGTTGATGGATGACTCTATAAGATTATGAATTTTCCAACGAAC
Organism: Picea engelmannii; assembly: GCA_009831015.1. Lineage (NCBI taxonomy): Eukaryota > Viridiplantae > Streptophyta > Pinopsida > Pinales > Pinaceae > Picea > Picea engelmannii. Next base: position 3,533 of record ML852548.1, on the reverse strand, counting down.
TCTCACAGGTTTGGCATCCAAATGGTATATTGAGTTACCACAAGGATTTTTTATTGACTTCAATACCCTAGACATGGATTTCTTAATGCATTACCAATTGCCAATTCGATATGAGACAGGAACTAAAATTTTGAGTTCATTTAAACAATCCTATTCCACTCATATTTCTGATCATATCCATGAGTGGAGTAGGAGAAGATACTTAATCAAAATTCTCCTTCCTAATAAATTATTGGTTGAGTGGTTTACCAAGTCACTCACTGGGCCTATAGCTCGTGATGTTGACATGAGTGGTGTCGTCACGGAAGAGCAGGAGATTAGTCATGCTCAGTATCTAGATCTTGTTTATTCACAAACGAGCACACTATATGACTTTATTTCTGATGCTCCTCGTCCATCTACGGCTCCTACCCCAACACCTCCAGTAGCTTATCATGTTGTTTATGGTGTGATTGGCGCTTTTCAAGCTAAGACTCAGTCTAAACAGGCCAGTCATACCAATCCCAAGTCTACTACCTCTAATGTACAAAATAATCCTAACCCAACTCCCCTCGGTAAAACCTCTGAATTTAATTCGGTTCAATCTACGCCTACTGGTAAAAATGAAAAGAAAGGGAAGAGTAGGAACAAAGAGGAAAATAATAATAATAATAAATCTGAGAAAACCAAAAAACAACCTGTTAATGACAAGGAAAAACGTAAACCGCGTTATCCTTGCCTTATATGTAGTGAGGATCAATATACAAAATATTTTCCATGACGAGTTGAGGTTATTAAGTTCCTGCAAGGGATCGAGAAACCTCCTACACCCGTTGTCTTGTCACAACCTTTTCCTTCTCAACAACAGACCCAATTGGTCATTCATGAACAACCTTCTCCCTCTACCACGTCTTATGTCCTTATGTTACTGGCGACTCCAATAAGAATGAAATTGTAATTGCAACTCAAGCCAAAGATTATTCTCCTTCGAAAGAGAGAGTTGATGATTTAGCACCTCCATTGGTTCAACCTCCTCCCCCAACTTCACCTCCAAATGGTCCTCTTCATCTTGAATGACCGGATGTATATATATTTCTTCGTCCTCCTCCTAAGGGCATTGTTTGAAAGTCTTCATTTACTCCTCACACACATGCTACCCAAAAATACAGTATTGTAGAAGACCTTCCACAAGCACCCTTTGCGATGTCGGATCTCAAATTCCTTCAAATTTTTCCTACACAATGAAAGGCATTGTTAAAGACTATTAGTGGAATTGATCCTACCGATAATAATTTGATAATATTTGACTTGGAATATCATATTCCAAGGCTCCCTTCTCAATTAGCATTTCAGATCCAAGTTGTTGTGGAAAATAATAATATTTTTCGAACCATTATTGATGAAGGGGCCTCGACTTGCATTATGTATGTTACTTGTTGGAAATATATTGTCTCTCCTAACCTTACCGAGTCGCACAATAATCTTAAAGATTTTAATGGTATAGGGTTTAAACCTTACTGTGTTCTTCCTTCATTGTCTATTATGTTAGAAGGTAAAGAATTTAATGTCGAGGTTGAGGTCTTTGATGCACCTATCGATTACAACCTTCTACTTGGCCATAGCTGGATTGATTCCATGCGCGCAGTTGTTTCTACTCTTTTCCGTGTGTTACGTTTTCCACACCAATAAAATGTCATTAGTGTTCATCAACTGGCCTTCTTTAATTCTAATTCACGTACTAGAAACATACCTTTTATTTCGAAAAAACCTTCCGGTTAGGATAATGTCAATGTGGGTCTTTTAAAATATTCAATATTGATGGGTACATTTCCTATTCCACCACCTAATATTCCTCCTCCTTTTTTCACCTCAATTAACATGATATCAACCTTTGTTTGTGAAACCCATGAGTCTTATGACCCATGGATAGTACCTAGCTCTGGTGACTATCTTCATTATGGCAACCAAATGCCTTTAAGTCCGGTGGAATCAACTTATCAAGCTATTCAATCGACAACTCCTTCTCCTCCTTCTCTCGGTGATACATCTCCTGATCTAGTCCACATGATATTTCCTACTGATGAGATGATCATGACGACCATGTCCATGGAAGATACTCCATGGGACGATGGGCATCATCGTTCTATTTTCTTCCTAGAGAATGAGACCATAGAGAGTTACCAATGGATTTCGACTCTGTCCACCGTCGTTGTTATTTCTTTTGTTCCTGAGCCTACACACGATGTTTTGTATGAAGGGAACTTCAGTAATATTTCACCTACCATTCCTCTTGACATATCGATTAAACCTGGAGTCATGGAAAATGTTCAAATCAGTGCCTCATGTTCTACTGATGAGGTGCGCACTTATAAATCCATTTTCCAAGAATTCCATGAAATATTTTCCTAGAGTTATGAAGAAATTCATGGTATTGATCCTGATATTGTTGTGCATGAGATTAAGACCTACCCGAATGCTAAACCCACTCGACAGAGACTTCGCCTAGTAAATCCACGCAAATCCGTTACTATTAAGCTTGAAGTTGAAAAACTTCTTGAACCTAGCTTTGTTTATCCTATGGATTTAACCAATTGGGTATCCAATATTGTTCCGGTAAACAAGAAACAAGGCACGATCCACATTTGTGTAGATTATAGGGATATAAACAAAGCTTATCCCAAAGACAATTATCCAACCCCTTTCGTTGGACAGATTGTTGATGACTGTGCTATGAGTGAAATATTCTCCTTGATGGATAGTTTCTTCGTCTATAATCAAATCAATATTTTACCTACGGATCAACATAAGACTGCTTTTATTTTCCCTTGGGGGCCTTCACATACCAGAAACTACCTTTTGGTCTAAAAAATGATGGAGCGACTCTTCAACGCACCATATATTACACTTTTCATTACATTAAGAACAACGTACAACCCTATCTAGGGGATCTCCCAACGCATTCCTGTAAGTTTTAAACCTGCGAAGTAAAGCAATGCACATATATTCTTAACCAATACAAAAATTAATCAATGGCTCATACACAGAATACATAGGGATCTTTACCGGAAACCCTCAACCGGGAAAACCTTTCTTTTTCATTATATCGAATTTCACCATTCACCATACAATATATACAATGTTTTTAGGTATTTCGTAGATACCAAAACCCTAATCCCTTAATCCGGGATTAATTTACAAATCAGCTAAAAATAGCAAAAACCACCCCAATTTTTTTTTATCCAACCCCTTTCGTTGGACATATTGTTGATGACTATGCTATGAGTGAAATATTCTCCTTGATGGATGGTTTCTTCGTCTATAATAAAATAAATATTTTACCTATGGATCAACATAAGACTGCTTTTATTTTCCCTCGGGGGCCTTCACATACTAGAAACTACCTTTTGGTCCAAAAAATGTTGGAGCGACTCTTCAACGCACCATATATTACACTTTTCATTACATTAAGAACATCGTACAACCCTATCTAGGCGATCTACCGACGCATTCCTGTAAGTTTTAAACCTGCGAAGTAAAGCAATGCACATATATTC
>ML852547.1:29596-59845 GCA_009831015.1 Picea engelmannii | reverse complement strand
TGAAGATCATGGGATAATAAGACACTTCTCATATGTAGTAACTCCACAACAAAATGGAATGGCTAAAAGGAAAAACAATAATGTACAAGAAATGGTGAGAACAATGCTAAATCAAGCTAAAGTGTCATATATATTTTGGAGGGATGTAGTCTACACAATTTTCTATATTCTGAATGGAGCACAACTCTGAGCTAACAATAACAAAACTCCATATGAATTGTGGAAAGGCAGGCTAGCTAATATCAAACACCTTAAGGTATTTGGAAGAAAATGCTACATATAGAGAGATGATGGTAACCTTGGAAAATTTGACTGTAGATTTGATGAAGGTATTTTCCTTGGTTACTCCTCTCAAAGAAAAGAATATAGATGTTTAAATATGAGATTAGAAAAAATTGTTGAAAGTGAAAATGTGAGAATGGATGATGAAAATCTTGGAAGGATCAAGATGCAAACAAATGACCAACCAATAATGACAAGCTACATTGAAGAAGAGCAAGACAATGAGGAAGATAACGGGGAGGAAAATGTAGAAGAAGAAAAAGAAGAGAAATAACATGAGGAAGATAATGAAGAAGAAGAAGAAGAAGAAGAAGAAGAAGAAGAAGAAGAAGAAGAAGAATAAGAATAGGAAGTTCCTAGACAATATACAAATACTCCCTCGAGGTATGTTCAAAAGAACCACCCTGAAGAACTGATTCTTGGAGAGAAAAACAAAGGTGTCCAAACAAGAAGAAAATTAATAAGATCAACAATACATGAAAATCTGTCTCTACTATCTAAAATAGAAACCAAGAACTTCGAGGAAGCTAGCAAAGATAAAAACTAGGTTAATGCTGTGAATGTAGAATTAGATCAAATTGAGAAAAATGAAATTTGGGAGTTAGTTCCAAGACCAAAAGACAAGAATGTAATTGGCACCAAGTGGATCTTTAGGAACAAACTGCATGAACATGGACAAGTAGTGAGAAATAAGGTAAGTCTTGTATGTATATGACATGCTCAAGTTGAAGGGGCACACTTTGATGAAATTTTTTCTCCAGTAGCTAGACTAGAAGCCATTAGAATATTTCTGGCATTTGCAAGCTACAAGAGTATCAAAATATATCAAATGGATGTTAAATTTACATTTCTAAATGGAAATTTGGAAGAAGAAGTATTCATTGAACAACCTAAGGGATTTTAGTTAACAAATAATAGAGATTATGTGTGAAAATTGAAGAAATAACTCTATGGTATAAATCAAGCACCTAGATCTTGGTATTCGAGGCTTGATAAGTACCTACAATAACAATGTTTCAAGAGAGGAATTGCAGAAAGTAATACTTACATCAAAGAAGAAAATGGAAATATAATTATCATTGTGGTCTATGTAGACAATATCATCTTTGGAAGAGACTTTGATGATTTGAGTCAAAGCGTCTCAAAGAACATGCAAAAATAATTTGAGATGTCCATGCTGGGTGACTTGTCCTTCTTTCTAGGCTTACAAATCTCTCAGTCAAATAAATACATATTCATTTCCCAGAAAAAATACATTAAGGAGATGTTAAAGAAGTTCAACATGGAATATTGCAAGCCTATCAATATTCCCATGATAACATGCTGTAAGTTGAGCAAGGATGATCAATCACCAAAGATGGATCACACCATGTATATATCAATTATTGGTAGTCTTTTATATGTAATTGCATCAAGGCCCGATGTTATGCAAGATGTCAAATTGACTGCAATATTTCAATCTGCACCAAAAGAATCACATGTGATGGCAGTCAAGAGAATTCTCAGATACTTGAAGGGCACAATGGATTTTGGACTGTGGTATCCAAAAGGAGAGAATTTTACTCTAACAACATACACTGATGCAGAATGGGGAGACAATATTGATGACAAGAAAAGCACAAGTGGTGGAGCATTCTTTTTGGGAAACTTTTTAGTATCTTGGTTAAGCAAGAAACAATCGTCAATCTCCTTATCCATGATAGAAGCATAGTACATTGCAACAACATCTTGTTGCACACAAATCCTTTAGATGAAGCAAGCACTGCAAGATATTAAGGTAGAATGCAAACAACCGATTTCTATACTATGTGAAAATACCAATGCCATAAGTATTTCCAATAACCTAGTAATACACTCAAAGAAAAAACATATCCCAATCAAATATCATTTTCTGAGAGAACAAGTGAATGATAAGACTATCAAGTTGGAGTATGTTCCTACCAAGGAAAAAATTTCTGATATGTTCACCAAACCCCCACCTAGAGATACATTTGAGTATATCACACACAAGATGGGAGTCATTCCCATTTTCTAGTGAAAGCTTTAGCTAGAAGCTACTGGGAGCTCAACAAAACCAAAATCTTAGGGGGAGAGTGCATATGGTTGCACATTGCAAAGAAAAATGAAGAGTACCACGTTAGAGGGAGCTATAAGAATAAAATAATATTGTTGGCTACAATAAAGAAATTAAACAATACAAAAACCCTTTGCCATTGATGTCAAAGGGGGAGAGAAATGAGACAGGGGGAGCATAAAGAAAGAAAGGAAGAAAAAACACTCAACAACACATTGACAGGGGGAGAATATCAATAGTAGAGTTTCCATCAATGACAAAGGGGGATAATGTTGAGTATATTGTCATTGATGTCAAGAATGTCAAGGATGGTGCTGACTATAGGAGTGAAGCAGAGGAATAAGGCCCAAATCGATGGTTGATAGAACAACACAGTGTTTGTAGACCAATGTAATAATAGAGCAACACAGTGATAGAACAATGGAATCGTTGATGGAACATCGTAGTAAAATTTATGTGGAAGAAAAAATTGAGGACACATATTAACTATGGGCAAATCTTCACCAAATTGAAGACTCTCATCAATCATCCATTGGAAAAGATTGGAAGAGATTGTGACCATTGATGTAGTCTATTAGAGTAACACAGTTGAGGAACCGTGACCGTTGGATCAAAATTTACAGTCGATCGTGACTGTCAACTATAATTCCCAGAGTCTCCATTCATATGTTAGTAATGGACAAACAAGATTAGATCTCTATCTAGATTGATGTCCAACATCAACTTTCATTTCGAGTTAGAATTTTGGAGTTAAGTATTTTGAGCCATAACGTTGACAGAGCAATCTGTGCTTCGAAATAATGGTATCGAAATGGAATATTCTTCGATACCCCCTCTATTGGAGCTGTGAAACGTAACCAATCTTCTGAATGTTGATTAATTAGCTCCAACGATATCGAAAAGGGAATATTCCTTAATGCTCTGTCCATAGGTGGCCACATGTCAAAGTTCGCAGTCAACAAAGTGTACGAATAAGAGCTGAAGCAAGTAATGACATCAACATGATGTCAGTGCCACATTAGCGTAAGTAGCCATGACATCATCACATCAATACCATGACACATCCATGTGGAAGCCGTCTAAGAAGCCATGTCATATCATAGTGGCATACATCAACGACCACGATAGGGATACATGGCGATAACTTATTGGTCAAGGTAAAAGTAGTGAATAAAATTCTCTCTTGGTTCTGCTCCTATCAAAGTGAAATAGTTCAACCTTTTATTTACACTCCAAAGAAAAAACATCAAAGAATATTCCATCACACCTTGATTTACGTACCGATAGATATGTTTGTTCATTTCGATCAATAGATGGGATCTATGTGGAGTGAAATAGATCAATGACTCTAAAAAGGACATATGTTAGTTTGCAGAGACACGTGATGGGTTGACATCAACGATTGTGAAGTGGACATGTGGCAGTGGTATCCACAAATGTGAGTGAATCACATGGCATACATTTGGCAGATACATACACGTCATCAAATGAAAACTTCACACAGTGAAAATGAAGTCTAACGAGTGTGACCGTAGATCTTGAACAAATCAATGATGGATATTGAATGAAGATATAAATCCAATGATTTCTGAGTGATAAGGCCCCAGGGTCCGACATACCTGATGGTCCCAACAAATACAACCACAGATCGACGATGGAAATTAAATGGAAACCCTGATTGAACGATGGATGAGTGTTAAGGTCTCGAGGGTATGATAGGCACCCTGATTTCCCTGATAATTTCAATCGCAGATCGACAGACAAGATTAAATGGAGAAATAATCGGATGAACCCTGGGCATTAAGGATTATATGTGGAAATTATGTGTGACAAAAGGAAATTAAAATACCAGTTTCCATGGAAGGCTTTGTAGCTCGACCTAAAGAAGAAACGATGGACTCAGGATGACCAAAAATAATATGAACATGGAAAAATTATTAAGGAAGTAATCACTATAAATTACAATTCCCTAATCGAGTTAAGTGTGGTGAAGTGTGGAATGAAGGGAGTCTGAAATTGTGAGTGAGAAGTGCAGAGTTCATTTCTCATGAACCTCATGGAGAAGAAAAGAGGACCAAACATTTAGTGAAATGATTGTGGCTTAAGGTTTATTTCATGAAGAATTATATTTTAAAGGAATTTAGATCATCCAGGTTGGTGCATGTTTTCAGGTTGGTTCCTGGTTTGTAGGTTGGTGCCTGTTTGCAGGTTGGTGCCTACAACGGATTGGTGCCCTCTTTCATTTATAGGTTGGTGCCTGGTTTATGAGTTTTTTCTCATAGGAGGATTGGTGTCCTCATTTACAATTATTCATACATGATGTGATACTTATTTCAAGGTCTTCACAATCTGGATTTCCATCTCTATGTTTGCAAATGTATTGGATACTTTCTATGATAATGATGAGTACATTTCTGGTATAGCTAATTGCAAATATAAGTCCTAACTATATTTAGATCATAATAAAATGATTAAAATCATACAATACTAATCACCCCCCTCTCAGTACTATTAACCGTTTCAACATGTTTCTCTTTACAAAAAATAATACACAGACAAGCATTAAATTACAATACACTCCATTAACCATTCATCAAATTACAATGCAAACATTTACACCTATATAAAACAAAATTCAAATACAGAAAACACACACAAAACTAAAAATATCTTGGAAATCCAGATGGGAAAACCAACATTCTTTTGGCTTCAACCGAACTCTTTATTATTCAACAATGGGAAATTTACAGGCTCTCTGGTTCATCTCTATGCTCCTCAATGACATCTAGGCAACCTCTCTCCATCATTTGTAGCCAATTAACCAATACTCATTGTGGGGAATCATGATACAGAAGACCCATTCGTCTGGGAGGATAACTGAAAGGTCATGTGTCCCCAACGCTTCAACTTCTCTCTAGTCCATTTCTCCTTTTCTTTTTTTGTCTATCTTTTCTCCCACAAAAGGTCTCATGAAAGTCTCATTATTTATTGTATACAACAATATACTGCCTGAGTTTACATATCAATTCAGCTTTATAATACATTACATAAAAAAATAGATATCAATCGCGATGGCATGGGGCCTTTCACGCCAACAAGTTGATCTCCTTTTTTGTCCATAGCCTTAAAAATTTCCTGTGATGATCATATTAGAGCTTGCACTGATAACCAATTGTTCTTGTAGGATCCAATTCAGATCACAAAAGCAGTTTGTCTTTACACATAGTGAATTTCAAATTTCAAGTGAACTTGAAATTTTAATATAACAACATTATTTATCTAATCATAAATATATAACATTATTATTGTTATTGTTAAAGTTAAAATTAATTAGGTGATATTAAATAACTTTGACAATTTCTTACCGAAACGTATAAAAAAGTGCGTGTGTTCTAGTTTGGTCATACTTCAGAGTGTTATGGACAAGATTAATATGCCACAACTTTTATTCATCAATTATTTTAAAATTGTTTTGAAGATTTTGATTTCCACACACCTAAATCTGTCCAAGTCTACTTCAACCTTTAAAGGCATGGAGTAGCCATTCTCACTTCTCTTTTTCTTTTAGGCTATGCATAAATAATACATTATTATAAGTTTCAAGTGTTTCATAATTACATTAGTTTTTTGATTTGGACTATATACAACTATTACATTAAAACATTTTTAAGAGGCAAGTATAAACAACTTTGCTGCTAATTTCACTAGTTATATAAAATTATTCACAGTATATCCAATAATAATATAATACATCATTTAAAAAAAATATTAATACAAAACAAAATACCAACATAAAAATATGTAACAAAATACATATATTGATGAATAATGCTAGGTCAAAAGAATTGTCTTAAGCTTTCTTAATATGTGTGATGTGCAGTGATATTTCACTTTATTATACATGAATATGAATTATCATTATGTCAATATAATGTGAAGTGTATTTATAAATACATTCATTAAATTCCCCAGATTGGGTGAAAGGGATGTAAACGCGGCATTTGACATCTGTACAAGACCCTCATGATCCCATCCTTCACTTGACACTCGAGGTTCCACCTAGATAGTAGCCTAGTTATCCTTTCCATCATAGTATGTCGTGGTTAATGTTGGAAGGTGCCTCCAATTTGGGGGAATATTCCTCCATGGTGATAGTAACTTACCTTTTACCACACTAGTTATGGATGTTTCAGTTTCCCTTTTCGAAAATGAATGCTCCATGCTCTGATGGTATACGGAGCTGGGTTGTCACATTCAACTTGCATGGCCATTGTATGCCTCCATTGTGGGTTTTTATTGTGTGCTATGAGGATTTCCCTCATGCTTCTCTGCGTGTCCTTTGGTCCCCAATGTATCCCTTGGTCCCCACTGTTTTTCCTACTATTTCCTATGGTCCCTGGTTCTTTCTCAGTGCTAGTCCTTTGGTTCAACACATCTTCATGGCTAGAGGTGGTCCCAGTTGCAGGGTTAGTAGGCACTGGGGCTGACTTCTTGCCTCACGGGTGCAGTTAGGTGTAGAGGAGTTTGTAGGGATTGTTTTATGCAATCATGCCATCGAAGGTTAAGGTAGAGATTGACATTGCAGAGGTTGAGTTTCAATTGCAACGCCACTTCATCCAAGATGCGAAGGTGGGCACTCACATTTGTCTATGGGTCCTGGAAACAAGTTCTTCTAGAACCAGGGAGAAGAAATATCATAAGATAGTGGATCTAGATTAAATCCATAATGGGAAAGGTGTTGGTGGAGAGAAATGAATCTTACAATGAGATCCTACTCCAACTAAATGACATGCAACTAAAAATTAAGGCGATTGATTACAAGGTTTCTCTACTAGCTAAGAAAATGGTGGAATTGGACTTCTTTGATCTCTGCACCAACCAACCACAAGTTCTTGAAGATATGTTAACAACCCCCTGTTATAGTCCAAAATGCCACCACTATGCATTTTTTATCATGGCCCATCCATATACACACTTGCAAATCACTTTTGCTGAGTTTCCTTCTTAAGAACTCCATTTTTCAAGGTGTAACCTACCCGATACATAGGAATCCCATGTACATATGCTACCTGATACATAGGAAACCCACGTACATATGCTACTTGATGTTGGTTATGTGTTATATTCTTTGCACGACTAGCTCTACTGTCTACTACGTTGCACCGAGCAGACATGAGGGTTTGAGGGGGGGTTGCTAGGCCCCCCTTCAGGGGTTGGAGGGGGGCGATATCCCCCCTGCATGGGGGTTCAGAGGCAGTGCCCCCAATATTTTTTTTTGCCTCGAGAAACTTGTCACATTTTTTCCTCGTTTTTCATGTCACCTCGATTTGTGTGTCCATTGTTGGGAAGTTGTTCAACACATGGTTTTTTGTCGATGGTTTTCTATTTCCAGTTAAGGAATTACGGTTGTTGACTAATCTAGGTCATTGGTTTGGGTTTTATATTCCGCTGGCTCCTATATGTATATTTTATTGTAAACAATGTATCACTATGAATGAATATATAATATGTTGGTTTTCCCGGTTTGGGTTTCCAGGGGAAAAATATTTGTGTAATGTGTGTATTTTCCATTGTATCTTTTTTGTTCTTTTATTGAAAATCTGTTTGCAGTAAAATAATGTACAAGGTTAAAATATACATTTGGTATCAGAGCTTTGTTGGCTTCATGGGGACGCCTTTGTGGTCAAGCGTTTGGCTCGAGACTGTGATAATCCTTATTATAGTGGGAGATCTGTGGTATTGATTTTTCAGGTGAAAATAAATGGCGAGCATTTTGAAAATGGAGATCGAGAATTTTAATGGGAAACGTTTTGAGCTGTGGAAGCTCAAGATGGAAGATCTGTTAGTGGAAAAATATCTATGGATCGCAGTGGATCCAGGTACTGCACCTACATGAACTTCAACAGATGACTGGAAAAAGTTGGATCGAAAGGTGAAGAGCACAATCCGACTGTGTCTCTTAGATTCAGTATTACTGAATGTGTCAGAGGAATCTACAACCAAATATTTATGGGATAAGTTGGGGAAGTTGTATCAGTCTAAGTCCCTAGTAAAGAAACTATTCCTGAGAAAGAAGTTGTATAACCTAAGGATGAGAGATGGAGACTCCGTGGAAAATAATTTGAACTCCTTCAATACTGTGGTAAGTCAGTTAGTATATGTTGAGATTAAAATTTCAGATGAAGATAAGTGTATCAATTTACTATGCTCTTTACCATACTCGTGGGATAGTCTAGTTGTGGCCATAGGTAGTAATATAACTTCCTTGAAGTTTGATGAAGTGGTCTCATCCTTGTTGTCGGAGGAGATGAGACTAAAGAACATGGAAGGACATAGCACATATGCATTATTTGCAAGAGGACGCTCCCATGAAAGAAATAGATCTAAGTCCTCAAGTAGGAGATCTAAGTCTAAGGGAATATCTAAGTCTCTTGGAAAGTTTGTAAAGGTAGGCTGTAGATGTGGAAAAGAAGGGAACTACAAGAAGCAGTGTAGATCCAAAGTTGAGAAAAAGAAGGGATTTGAAGAATCTCCTTCTATAGAAGAAAATAAATCCAAGGAAGAAGGAGAGGATGTGTACTTGGCTTCTTCAAGTACACATGCAGATCATGAGGCATGGTTGGTTGACTCAGGTGCATCCTTTCATATGAATCCCCAGAGGGAGTGGTTCTGTGAATATGAAAGGTATGATGGAGGTAATTTTTTCCTAGGTGATGACTCAACAATCATAATCATAGGTTGAGGAAACATCAAGTTGAGGCTCATAGAAAGAAGGATTATAACACTACCTGGTGTTCTACACATCCTAGGATTGGCCATAAATTTGATTTATATAAGCAAAATGGACGATGCAGGGGTAAAAACAATATTTGAAAAGGAAACTTGTAGGATGGTTCGAGGAGCAATGGTGTTGCTGAAAGGAGTTCGGTTTGGAACTCCATATAAGATGAAAAGAAGAACTATTAGTGATGGGTGTAATAGTTCCATTTTTCCTGATATTGGAGTTGAAGAAGAAATAAATCCTACAGTCTCTGGAGAAAAGGTTATGCTGTGGCATCAAAGACTGGGGCATATTGGAGAGAAGGGTCTTCGACTACTACATTGTAAAGGTATGGTTGAAGGTATGTCTAACTTCTCTCTGGATTTTTATTTATGTGAACATTGTGTATATGGGAAGCAAAATCATGTAAGATTCTCCTATGGTGAAACACGGGCAGAAGGAATTTTATAGCTAGTTCATAGTGTTGTGTTTGGACCTGTGTCGGTTCCATCATTGGGAAAATATATGTACTATGTCTCATTTATAGATGACTTCTAGAGGAATACTTCAATATATTTCCTCAGGAATAAATATGAAGTCTTTCATAGGTTTAAAGAGTTTAAGGCTCTTGTTGAGAATCAAACAAAGAAAAAAATTAAGGTGTAGAGGATAGATAATGGAAAAGAGTTCCACGAGAATGAATTTGAAGAATTCTGTAAGAAGTATGATATATAAAGGCAGAAGACTACTCCATATACACCTCAATAGAATGGAGTTGCAGAAAGGATGAACATGATGTTGGTGGAAAAATCAAGGTGCATGCTCAATGGTGTCAGTCGAGGAAAAAATTCTGGGTAGATGCAATGGGTACTGCATGTTACCTGGTCAATAGATCACCCCCATCAATGATGGATGACAAGAATCCATAAGAGTTATGGACTGGTAAGAAACCTTCTCTCACACATCTCAAGGTATTTGGATATGAGGCCTATGTTCATGTTCCAAATAAAATAGGAGTAACATAGATAAGAAGGATGAAAAGTGTATCTTTATTGGGTATAAATATGGTCTTAAAGGTTATAATCTTTCGAACCCAGAAACTAGGAAGGTTGTGTATAACTGAGATGTGATATTTAGAGAAATGAAGGATGTTGTTAAATAGGAAGTCCTACCAAGGAAGGAAGGACAAGAGAAAATAGAGTTTGATTTAAAGGATGATGAATCAGAATCTATAGAAGAACATGAATCAAAAGAAGAAGATCCTCATTCTCCAGTATTGAGGAGATCGGCTCGAGAAATAAGGCTACCATAAAGGTATACTCCATCTATTTTCAATTCAAATTTTTATTTGTCTATTACTGATGATGATCCTAGAACTGTTAGGGAGGTGGTGGATTCATAGGATAGAAAGCTTTGGAAAAAGGCCATGGATGAAGAAATGGAAACCTTTGATAAGAATGAGGCTTGGAATCCAATGGAGTTGCCGACTGGAAGAAATACCATTGGAAACAAATGGGTATTTAAAAAGAATCTAAATTCATAAGGAAACAAGGAGAAATACAAATCTCGGTTAGTAGCAAAGGGTTATTCCCAGGTTGAAGGAAATGATTTTGGTGAGATTTTTTCTCTTGTTGCCAAGTTAACTTCTATAATATTTTTGTTATATGTTGTTGCTACATTTTATTTTGAAGTAGAACAGATGGATGTGAAGACACCATTCCTACATGGGGATCTGGAAGAAGAAATCTATACGAAGTAGCCATAAGGCTTTGCTGTGAAGGAAAAGACGAAGTTCATATGCAAGCTGGAAAAGTCCCTATATGGTTTAAAAAAATCACCAAGGATGTGGTATAAAAAATTTGATACTTATATGCTAGGACTTGGCTTCACAAGAAGCAAAGAGGATCACTGTGTGTATTTTAAATTAATTGGTGATCATTTGATTTATTTATTCTTGTATGTGGATGACATGTTGCTGATAGGAAACAACAAAGAGATTATCCAGGATGTGAAAAATTAGTTTTCCTCTAGATTTGACATGAAGGATCTTAGTGCTTCAAATTTCATTTTGGGCATGGAAATTAAAAGAGATCAGAAAAAGAGGAAACTCCATTCAAATCGGAGAAAATATGTCGAGACAATATTGCAAAGGTTTAATATGCAAGAATGTAAACCAGTCAAGGTCCCTATTAGTGTTGGTGTAAATTTATCTGCAGATCAATGTCCCAATACACATGAAGAAGAGGAGGACATGTCTCCTGTTCCATATGCGATTGTAGTTGGCAGTTTGATGTATGCAATGGTATGTACTATACCGAACAATGCACATGCAGTGGGATTTTTGAGTAGGCATATCTCAAAACCAGGGAAGGAACATTGGACAATAGTAAAAAGGGTTTTCAGGTATTTGCGTGGAACTGCTAGCTATGGATTGTTTTACCAAGGAAGACTAGGATTGGACATAGTGTTGGACATACATGGCTTTGTGGATGTAGACTGGGCTGGAGATATGGATCGTAGGAGATCTACAAGGGGGTATGTGTTTAACCTGTTTGGTGGAGAAATAAGTTAGACGAGCAAAAGACAGGTTGTAGTGGCACTTTCAACTACAAAAGCTGAATACATGGAAACCACTCATGCAAGTAAGGAAGCAATATGGTTACAAATATTGTGTTCAAGTATTGGGTTGGTACAACAAGCTGTAAGGATAGATTATGACAATCAGAGTGCAATTTTTCTGGCGAAGAACCTGACTTATTGTTCAAAGACAAAGCATATTGATATTCAATATCATTTTGTGAGAGACATGGTTGAAGAAAAGAAAGTGTTGCTGATGAAGGTGGAAACTTTGAAGAATGTTGCAAATTCATTAACAAAATCTGTGAGCATTGAGAATTTCTCTTAGTGTAGAGGATCCATGGGCATTGCTTCCCTAGATTGTTGACTATGTAACCCTATAACCCCCTGTATGCAAAGAAAATAACAAGTGGGAGAATGTTGGGTATGTATTATATTCTTTACACGACTAGTTGTTGTGTCTGCTACGTTGTATCAGACGCTCAGAGGTTCAGGGGTAGTGCCCCTGGGAATTTTTTTGCCTCGGGAAATGTGTTACATTTTTGCCTCATTTTTTGTGTCACCTCGATTTTCATGTCCATTGTTGGGCGGTTTTTCGGCACATGGTTTTTTTTCTGATGGTTTTCTATTTTCGGTTAAGGAATTAGGGTTGTTGACTAATCCAGGTCATTAGGTTAGGGTTTTGGATGCTGTTGTCTCCTATATGTATATTGTATTGTAAAAAATGTATCACTATGAATGAATATAGAATATGTTGGTTTTCCTTGTTTGGGTTTCTAGGGGAAAAATCTCTGTGTAATGTGTGCATTTTCCATTGTATCTTTTATGTTCTTTTATTGAAAATCTATTTGCAGTAAAATATTGTACAAGGTTAAAATCTACACTTGATACATAGAAAACCCGCATACACTCACAAAAGTTGTAAACAATTAAAAATTTTGTGCTCTCCCATGGGGTTTATCGGCTATTTTGGGTTGCGTAACCATGATTACCTCTAGCATCCCTTCTCACAACTGAATAAGAATGTAATTTCCATATAAAAAGGGCCTTAGGGAGGTCATTTAATTTTTTTTTTGAAGAGGCAAAGAAACTCTACCCAAATTTCTCCTTCTTTCTCTCTGAGCTTATGCATCTAGTTCTGAGTATCCATCCTCATCAATCTCATTCTCTCATCCTATTTATGCAATCCATCAAAACCCTTAGTTTTTCATACTGATTGTGAGGATTTGGTAGTGATTGTGGGATTAATGCACTTGGAGTCTTATTGGAGGAACACATGCAAGGTTTGTAGAGTAGTGTCAACATTAAATATTCTGGTTATAATATTCCTTATATGTTATTAATAAAAGAGATATTTCCTTTCCCAATTCATGTGTCTATGTTATTGTGAATAATTTTGAATGTTTATAGCTTATTTCATGAGAATTAATATATGTTTATGTTAATAATGATTGCATATATGTTGTTGTAGATTGTTTTTCTGAGTTGTTTCAAGTCAGGTTTGGGAGGAGAGATGCAATCCAAGAGAAAATAACGAACATAGGGGATCTACTACGAACGAAAGGAGACAATGTGTCATTCTTTATTTTTTTCCCATTTCCCTTGTTTAAAATAAATCATTAGGGTTTGTGAGATTGGGTAAGAATAGATCCGTTTTTGTCTTTTAAGGAGTCATCACTCTTCCTAGCCATTAGAACCTGACTAGGGGGATTTTCCCCATAACACCCCCCTGTCTGATTTCCTGAATGTTCTGTTTAATGGTTTTTTGGACTTTTTTCTATAGAGGTAGCAAGGCTCTACACTATATTTAGTCTATGAGTTAAGGAATAGGGAAATGGTCTTTTAGTTTCAAATATTTTGAACAAAATTTGATCCAGATTGGATCATTATTATTTTTAATCTATCTCAGTACTTTTTGGGTGGAAAAATTGGAGGAATCGACTTGCACAACCATTTTGGTGGCTCGTCCAAATTTGGAAATTTGGGTCCAAAAAGTCATTTGAAATATTCCAGAGCTATTTTGAGGCATCAAAAAACACTTTTTAATGGTCCAAACCTTAATATGAAGAAACATTATGTATTCTACACACAAACCTTTCCAATGGTGCAAGAATCACCTCAATCAGAGTTCGTATGAGAAAGTTATGCCTCCCGCAAGTTGACCTACCATATTGATCGATATGGTGTGAGTGGATGCCATGCCAGCCCCCATTACTTAAACATGTGGGGCTAGCCACATAGGGGGATTTTTAGAACACTCTAGAAGGTCCAAACCTGATCTCTAATTGAGTTGAGGAAGTCAATACCCTAAACTTATACGACTATCGGGCTATGTTAAATACCATGCAGCTAGGGGGAGAAGGGGTTCCATTATATGTTATTGTATTTTGTTCCATATCATAGTAGAACAACTAGGAGTGAGAAATTAGAGAGAATAATAGAGGGGTTTAATGTTCTGTAGCATCCTAATGGGTCACAGGTGTTGGGTAACTCCATAGAGAGTGTCTTCTCCTTTGTGCTTAAATTATTTCCATACTAGAGAAAAGAGAGATGAACAACCTCACCTTCTAGCTGGGTTTTCTCCTGTAAGGGTTTCCCAGAGAAAATATTTGTGTTATTTTTTGGATGGTGTGTGATTTTGTTGTACTTTTCTCAATTTTCTGCATTTTATCTATTTCATGCATAAAAAATAAATCAGTAACTAAATATTCTGGAATCCAAAGCAATTTAATCTGCATAGTGTAGATTTAAATTTTATTTATCAGATATGTTGTGACAAACTATTCTAGTGGAATATCCACGGCAATTTACAAATCATATTGGTATCAGAGCATGTTTTATTTTGGTTATTTTTTGGAATTTGTAGGATTCATGAATCAACTTAAAGAGAAGTAACAAAAACCCTAGCCATGACAGATGAGTCTATTCATAACAACCCTCAAGATCTAGTAGAAGAGAGATTTGAAAGGTTGGAAGCACAGGTCACATATATCAACCAAAATATTAACCTCCTTATGGTGGCTCTAACAAGCAAGCTCGAACCATTTAGAGATGATGGAGGCTCTAACTTAGAGATCAGATCGAAGGGGGAATCAAGAGATCAGGAATACCCAAGAAAGGATTCATGGAAAGAACCCGTGAAAGAGAAACCAATTTCGAGTGCCATTAACCCTTCATAGTTCCTATTTCATATGGAAGCGAAAGTTGACATAAAACCATATCAAGGTGATATCGATTCATTAAAACTGAATTATTGGCCACAACAAATATAATTTTATCTTACTGTTCACCAAATAGATGAAGAGAAAATATTTCATTTGCTAGATTGAAGTTAGAGGGCCATGCTTTAACCTGGTGGGAAATCCATATAGAAACACTTAGGATGGAGGGTGATATTCTAGTAACTAGATGAGAGGACTTCAAAACCCTCATAAATTCCCGACTCTACCCTATCGGTTATGTAGAGGACCAATGGATCTAGTGGCACTATTTTAGGCAATGGCAAGGGTAGAGTGTACAAGAGTACACCACTGAGTTTAGAAATATGGCCACCATGCTGGGTATCTCTCCCAAGAACCCATATGTACTCCTCAAGTATCTGGGGGGTTTATAGTCATCTACAAAAGTAGGTGATTCTCTTTAAGCCAAGGAAAATGGATGAGGAATGTGTACATGCACAATATCTGGAAAACATACGCCACAAAAAAGTGAAACCAAGCGGTTCCAAGCAAAAAGAGCACCATGAAGCTTCCAAGGAGGGGAAGAAGAAGTCGAAAAGGGGGAAGTATAAGAAGAATAAATCCACTACACATTAGTACAAGGATCCTAGAAACCATTGAAATATTGATGGTCACACCAAGGAAAAGTGATGTAAACTACATCCAAAGATAAACTCGAAGAACCACAAGAAGGATGGAAAGAAAAAGAACCTTCTGGTCACATATTCGAGCAATCATGTTGAAATTATATTTGATGTGGATGAAAATATTGTCTACACATATGTGAATAAGGAGGTGACTCTAAGTATCCTTCATCACTAGGAAGAGAAGGAGATGACCAAGCTTTTCCACATCAAGATTCATGTTAAGAAGACTAAGATAGATGCTATGTTCGACTCTAGTTCACAGACTAATCTGATAACAACGAATCTAGTCAGCAATCTTGGATTGGAGGTTCACGATCATCCTAGCTCCTAATCATTGGGTTGGGTAAACAAGGATGTAGAGATCAAGGTAACAAAGTAGTGCAAGATTAAATTTGTTGTAAGTGCTAATTTTATAGATGAAGTAGAATTGTACATAGTACCACTGCATGTATGTGGAGTAGTGTTTGGAAGCCCTACACATATATGAGGGATGCTATATTCATGTGGAGAGACAACCGGTACCACCTCATCAAGGATGGGAAACCCTTCATCATCAACACACACAAAGGAAAATAAAAAATTTCACTGGTAAATGCGAATCAAGCTAAGAAATTGATAATTTCTAGCAAGGAATATGTTTTACTTTTCCTAAGGGAAAATCGGTTTAGTGAAGAGTTATTAAAAGAAAAGACATCCTTGGAAGGGTGTACTAAGAAGCATAAACATGAATAGGGGATTGTTTCAGGAGCCTAAAGGTATACCACCTAAGAGGGAATTGGAGCATGAAATCCAATTATTTCTAGACTCCCCCTTACTAAATATTAGGCTATATAGACAATTTGTTTTGGAAGAAAACAAAGTAAAGAAGTAGTTGCAATAGTTCTTGGAGTAGGGTGTGATGCGACCAAGTACCTCACCTTGTGGGCCACCCATCATATTTTTTCTCAAGAAGGATGAGACTTGGAGAATGTGTATCGATTACAGGGAATTGAACAAGATTACACTAAAGAATCGACGCCCTTTGCCTAGGATCGATGATTTATTGGACCAGTTGCAACATGCCAAGTACTTCACTAAGTTGGATTTGAAATCAGGATATCACCAGGTACGAGTGAAAGAATAAGATAGTTCGAAGAATACTTTCAAGACAATGCAAGTTTTGTATGAGTGGTTGGTTATGCCATTCAATTTATGCAACACACCAACTACATTTATGAGACTAATGAATGACGTTTTACACCGTCATCTAGATTCATTTTTTATTTTCTATTTGGATGATATAATGATTTATAGTGATACATGGGAGGAGCACATCTCACATCTTATGTAGGTGTTAGATACCCTGAAGAAGCAACAACTATTGGCCAATATCAATAATGTGAGTTTTCTTAGCACTCTTTGGTGTATCTGGGGTATGTGATCGTCATAGGTGAGATCAAGATAGATCTTGCCAAGATGGAGGCCATCATGAAATGAAAAGTTCCTACAAATTGCACAAAAGTTAGGATCTTTGTTGGGGAAACACAATACTTGTGGGAGTTCATAGATTTGTTTTCAGTAGTAGCTGCACCACTCCACACAATAATGAAAGGCACTAAGATTTTCCAATAGGGGGAGAATCAACAGAAGGAATTTGATGAGATGAAAAGAAATATCAATAAAGAACCAGTGCTCATGCTACCAAACTTGCAAAATCCCTTCGAAGTGGAGACATATGTAAGTGGGTATGACATGGGAGCATTCCTAATGCAAGGAGGAAGGCATGTCTGCTATCATTATGAAGTATTTAATGGGGTGATACTCAACTACCCTACCTATGAAAAGGATCTCTATGCCTTGGTACAAGCTGTCAAAAAGTGGAAGAACTATCTGATGGGAAAGGACACCATCATCCACATAGATCACCAACTGCTTTAGTATTTACAGGGCTATAGTAAGTTACAACAAACTAGGCACTATGAATGGATGGGGTTCTTACAACAATTTCATTTGGTCAAAAAGTATAAGAAGGGTAACACAAACAAGTTGGAATACATGCTTTCATGACCATCCATATCCAATATTACAACTTTGGGAACTCTTATGCACATGGATCCTTTTACCCATGATGCATAGAAAGAGACATACACAAAAGATGAGGACTTCAAGGAGGTGTTTCAACAACTAAAGACCCAAATTCATGTAGAATAATGTGACAACAAGGCTGACTATCATTTCCATAATGTTTTACTCTTCAAGCTTGACAACCTCTGTGTCCCTAAAGGTGAATGCTTGTAGGTTATCAAAGAGGCTTACACCTATGAGGTTGCAGGACCTTTTGGTGTTGGGAAGACAATTTTCAACTTAAAAAGGTATGTTTACTGGCCTAGAATGCAAGAAGATGTAGCATGGTATATTAGAGGATGTATAATTTGTTATACCAACAATCCTACTAATAGAAAACAAGGTCTATACCATCCGTTACCTGTACCCACTCAACCTTGAGAAAGAATTTCCATGGATTTTGTGGGAGGTTTACCAACAACTAGGAAGGGACATGATTATCTATTTGTGGTAGTTGATAGGTTCAACAAAATGTTTGTTCTCATGCCTTGTAAAAATACCATTAAGGGACAAGAAGCAAAAAACTTGTTATTTGAATAGGTATAGGTGCACTTTGGGATACCAAGGAGAATTGTCTCAGACAGGGACATTGGATTTCTCAGTGCCTTCTAAACTACATTATGGGAGAAGATGGACATTAAGCTAAATAGGTCTATGAAATTCCATCCATAGACATATGGGAAGAAAAAAGTATTCAACGAGACTTTGGTGCAACTTTTGAGGGGTTACAATCAGAAGCATCTGAAGACATGGGATGCAAATACGATCTATATGCAACACTCTTATAATAGAGCAATCCACACTTCTACTGGTAAGTCACCTTTTGAAACTTGTTTTGGATACTTGCCACCTTCACCCTAGGATGTTGTATATGGAAAACAAGGAGGAGTGAGGGAGTACCTCACAGGAGATGCATTAAAAGTATAAAACATTGTTGATAAGATAAGGTATATCCATCTGTAAGTACATGAGATGCTGAAGAAGTCACAAAAAAATTACAAGGCTAGACATGACACACAAAATGGAGAGAACATTTAGAGTGGGAGACAAAGTATGGTTAGAGATGAATAAGGAAAGACTATAGGGTCCTGGTAAGAATATCAAGGTTATACATTATAGTCCTTTTGAGGTATTGGAAAAGGTGGGAGATAACGGCTACAGACTCAGTCTACCCCCATACATATGCATTTACTCAGTAGTGAATGTGGAGAATCTCAAACTCTAGTACGAGCCCTAAATGTTGGATCAGGAGGAGGATCAGGTCCTACCTTCCACATAGGATTTAGCACCGGATTCTCATTAAAATTTGGTAGAGGAAACAGTTTTGCAGAAGAGGTACATAACTACAAGATAAGGGTAGCATGACCTTTGGCATATTTGGTTGAAAGGACAACTTCCAGGCAAATCAAAGTGGTACTCGAGGGAGAAGGTAGAGGAAAAATTTCCTCACCTCATTCAATAAACTTTTATGGGACCAAAATCCTCTCGAAATGGGGAGGTATGATCCAAATTGGATCATTATATTGTTATTAATCTATCCTAATACTTTCTAAGTGGAAAATTAGAGGAATTATCTTACAGGGCTATTTTGGTGACTGGTTCAAATTTGGAAATTTGGGTCCAAAAAACTGTATGAAATATTTTGTATCCATTTTGAGGCATCAAAAGACACTTTTTCATGGTCCAATACTTACTATCAAGAAATATTATGTATTCTACATACCGAGACCTTTCCAACAGTGTAAGAATTGCCTCAATTGTAGTTCACATGCAAAAGTTATGCCTCTCGCAAGTTGACCTACTGTAGATCACCATGGTGTAAGTGGATACCACATTTTCCCCCATTAATTAACATGTGGGGCTAGACACATAGTGGATTTTCTAGAAAACTCTAGAAGTTCGAAACCCGATCACTAATTGATGGTTGAGGAACTCAATACCCTAACCCTAGAAGACTATCAGGATATGTTAAATACTGGGCCACTAGGAGGAGAAGGGGTTCCATTATATCTAAATGTATTTTGTTACATAGCAGAGAAAAACAACTGGGAGTGGGAAATTAGAGAGAATAACATATGGGGTTAATGTTCTGTAGTATCCTAATGGGCCATAAATCTCAGGTAGCTCTATAGAGAGTGCCTTCTTCTTTGTACTTGCATTATTTCCATACCAGAGAAAAGAGAGCATAGGAGCCTCACCTTCTAGTTGGGTTTTCTACTGCAAGGGTTTCCCATAGAAAAAAATTGTGTTATTTTGTGGATGGTGTGTGATTGTAATTTATTGTTCTCTATTTTCCGCATTTTATCTATTTCTTGCATAAGCAAAAAATCAATAACTAAAGATTCTGGAATCCAAAGGAATTTAACCTTCATAGTGTAGATTTCATTTTTATTACCAGATATGTTGTGATGAATTGTTCTAGTGGAGTATCCATGGTAGTTTACCGATCACAGTTCATGGTTTTTATCTATATGTACTTCATGTTCTTACTCCCCATCTCAGCCAATTTGGATTAAGCAATTACTTTTCTGTTGTTGGTTTGGTTTCCCTAGTGGTATGCCAACGACATAGACTATGTAATGATTTTCTCTGTTAATATGAGATTCTTTGGCTAGCTTACAACACACACACACACACACACACACACACACACACACCCACTCTCCTCACATTTGGCTTCATAATAAATATCCTCTCAATCAATACATATGGTTGGAGATATCAGATATTAACACTAAGAATATCTATATATCTTATTTAATACCTATTAACTCTACTTTTTATACAAAAAAAAAATCTAGATAAGAAATCTTCCTACAAAAGCTTAGAGCAAGATATGTACAATATGAAAAATGAAGGTAATATCCTCATGTTAGGAGACTTTGATGCTAGAAATTCAACTAATAAAGATATTATTTTAAGTAATGATTCCAACCCTAATCCTCTATGGCTAGAAGATTACCTTGTTTTAACTAATAGATACAAAAGAAACTCTGAAGACCTAATCGATAATTTGTTTGGTACTTATCTAATCAAGCTCTATAGTTCTCAATATTTAATAATTTTCAATTGTCTAATTAAGTGGCCAAAATCTAAGAGGATGACTTGTATCCATGGGCTGGGTAGCAGTGTCATTGACTATGTAATATCAGATATCCCCATATACAACAAAATAATAAACTTTGATCTTTTAGATGACCACGAACTTGACGATGATCATAGACCTTTTACCCTAACTCTAAACTTTTCCATGCACAAAAACTCCATTGAAAAGCACTCTGATAACCAAAGGCACTTACTTTTTGACAAACATAAGTTCAATCTTTTATTAAATGACTTAGGTAATTCTTTAAATCTATTAACATATCAGAATAATATTGAAGTTGACTATCAAAATTTTACAGTAATCCTCTCTACTTCCATTAACAAATTCTCTATTGAGGTGCTATGTAAAAATAAAAACCATACAACTAACCCTTGGTACTATAATGAATGTAAAATTTCTAGAAAATCCATTAGGGATGCTTCCAATGTGTCATTAAAATCTGATAAGATAAAGTCCATTTCGAGTTAAGAACTGTCACAGTAAGGCTAGATGAGAAAGTTTTTGCCAAGTTTAAGAACACTGAGGGTTGGTTGGATGAAATTAACTATAATATAGGATTCAAGCAAGGTTTTCCCCTATCCCCTACCCTTTTTGGCATCTACATTGATAGGTTGGAATATTTTTTGGAGGATGCAGGTTGTGTTGGACTGAATCTCGCTAGTATAATCATCATCCATCTTCTTTATAATGTTGATATTCTGCTTCTGGTGAAGATTCCCTATGACCTGGGTGAGCAACTTATTATCTTCAAGGACTTTTTCTCTAGTATGGGCATGACTGTGAACACTGACAAAACAAAGGTTATGATAATTAAATTCAAAAAGATCACCTACGATAATTTTGTATATGACAACAATAGCTTGGAGGAAGTGTCTTCATAAAAATATCTTGGAATATATATTCACCACAAGCTCCATTGGAACTATAACATTGAGAAAATAATAAATGAAGGGTGGAAAGATTATTATGGGCTTGAAAAAAATTGTAAATTAGTGGAACTTTGTCTTTGGGATAAGAAAAAATCCTCTTTCACACTCTCCTCACTCCAGTAATCATACACAGATGTGAATTTTGAGGTTGCAGTATCTCTAGAGAATCCTAGAGAAAGATAGAACACATCCAAAATAACTTTATAACTTATAATATCAAAATTAAGGGAAATACACCCTATCCTATCCTCCTCATAGAGGCAAGCCTTCCCCCCATCGATAACATTGCTATGATTATATATTTAACTTACAAGAATAAGATAAACAACATGGGAAATAAGAGGTTCCAAAAAATTTCTTGAAACTCTATCCAAAACCATGAGTGGCTCAAGCGGGGATGACATAAAGATGCCAAATCTTGGCTAAATCATTGGGGAATACAAGAAGAAGCCATCATGTAGAATAACGATAATATTAAAAATATTATCACTTCTAAATTCAAGTAGAATATGTGGTGTGATAAAGAATTAGAGGATAGAAGGAAACTAAGATACTACAAGGAGGTGGTCAACCCTAATTTAGAATATAAAAAGTACCTCTCAGTTTTTAGAAGTGCAAAGAAGAAAATCAACATTGCTAAAATAAGAACAAACTCTCATGAGCTACATAGTGAAACTAGATGTTTGAAAATTCCAAAAACACCATGGGATGAAAGAATCTTCCATATTTTTTACACTAAGAGGGTTGAAGATGAAAAACACTTCCTCTTAGATTTCCCTTCCTATTCCCAAATTAGATCCCAATTTAAAAATATTTACCACAATACAGACCTTCCTAACCTCCTAAGTCATCAAAACTATGGTGATCTCGAAACACTTTTCTCAATGCTTTTTGAGCACATAAATACAATTTTAAAGAAATCAAAGTAATCTCTTACCTTAGTAAGTTATGATAGACCAATTGGTCTCATTGGATGTTAATCATCATCATCATTATCACCATCATCACACACACACACACACACAGATGTTATGACTCAAAGGGGGAATATATCGGGTTAAATGTATATGATATGACCCAAGGGGGAGGGGGGGTGGGGGGGGGTGGGGGATGTATGGGGTTAAATGTACATGTAATGTGTAAATATATATGTTATAGTGTCATACTTATAGTAAAGGGGCCTTATGTGTAGGTGTGAATAGGTATATATAGAGATCATGTATTTATTATTGTGGAGAGGTGAATTGTGATGTATTTGGTTATGTGGAGGAGGTTCTCCTATTTTTTAAGGAGTTATTGCATAAATGATCTATATTGTAGTTGTTCTCCATGCTCACATTCAATACATGGTGTGTACATCTATTTTGGTATGATAATTTAAGCATTTGGATCATTACATTTGGTATCAGAGCATCGGCCCTAGGGTTTTGCTGCCTCAAGAAAGGCATCTTGGAATTTTCGCTGTGAAATTTTTTTGGGTCCACTTCAGAAAGTAAAAATTGGAGGATATTTACAAGATATATCATGGTACCTATGGTACAAATTTCATATTTTGGGTCGTTTTACTTTTTGAGATACACCCCGTGGAATATAAGGTTTTTGACCAGTCCTGTAACTAGTCTCAAATAGGTGTTTCGGGTAAAAACGTCATATATTCTTAAGTGATAATCCAAATTTAGTGAGACTTGTTCCATTGGAAAGAGGAAAATCCTTGGTTTTTCTTTTATGAAATTCATCTTCTGTGTCATTTTACTTTCGGAGATACACTCTGTGGAAGATAAGGTTTTTGACGTGTCCTATAACTAGTGTCAAACATGTGTTCCAAGTAAAATAGTCATATATTCTTCATAGGGGATCAAAGTTAAGTGAGACCAATTGCATTGGAAATAAGACATTCCCTATTATTTTTGGTACAAATTTCAGAATCTGATATTGAATATTGTATGCGTGGAATTCTGTACAATTTCACTCTCCTAGAAAGGCCAAAAATCAGAAAGGTATGGGAAAATTACCCTAACTTTCACTTGGCACATCCAATTTTAGGCAGACTTGTGGAAATGTAGAGAAGGAATTTAAGACTACTACAGGTCAAAATTTCATACTCAGAGTGGCTGAAATTCCTGAAATACATCAGAAGGAAGGTCAGCCAGAAGGATAAACTCCAAATCAGGGTTTCAAAGGTATGTTCAGTTAAAACTATCATAAATTTTGATTGAGATGTCCAATTGAGATGATTCAAAAACCATTGGAAAGAGAAAACATATACTATTATATTGGAGAAAGGATTATCACTATTTTAGATCATTATTCTTAATATACAGAGGTTGGAAGATGAGGATTGGTGTTATACCTCAATTACGAATCAATGACAATACCTAACTTTAGTGAAGATGAAGATAAAGATGAAATTAGTCCTATGGAATGGTTTAGGATGGCAAAGGAATATGGTATGAGGACTGGTATGAGTTCTTGTGGGGAATACTTTTATTTTTTGGGTGGAGCTTCTAAGTGGTGGAGAATCCTTGATGAAGAT
The DNA here is from genome assembly GCA_009831015.1 of Picea engelmannii. NCBI lineage: Eukaryota > Viridiplantae > Streptophyta > Pinopsida > Pinales > Pinaceae > Picea > Picea engelmannii. The sequence continues at coordinate 35,616 of ML852547.1, read as the reverse complement.
ACTAGACTCTACTCCACATGGGAAAAATTTGAAGAACTCTTCTCAAACAAATGGATCAAGGATTCAAAAATGGAGGCAATGCATATAATTCAAGATGAATTAAAAGAAACAAGGGAAGAGATTAAGAATAAGGTTGAGTAGCTATCTAAAATATGATCCCTTAATTAATCACTTATTAAGGAGGTTAAGAACATAAATCAAGAAAAAGAATAAAGCAAAGTGGGAAAATGATGTTTCAAGGGAAGATTTGACAAAGAAAGATGAAGAAATATGTAGATTATGAAACCATAATAAAAAACTATTGGATAAGGTTAATAGATTGAAAGAAGAAAATAAGCATTGTCAAAATCAAGAAACAAAAAGGATATTAGATGAAGAAACTACCAAAAGACTTGAAGAGGAAATTTACAAGAAGGTTGAGGAATCCCCAAATAATAATGAGGTAAAATCATAAATGTAATCCAAAATTGAAGAAGGATGTCAGAATTTGATAACTGGGGTGACATTTCAACTTCATAAGGAGAAAGAACACAAGATTCAAGAGGTCACCATAAGATACTTGAAGAAGTTGAAATTCATCTTGAGGATGTACATGCCAAATATGATGGTATTATCTTCAAGGCTAGAGTAATCAAAGACCAAGGAAAGAGGATAGAGGGTGCCATTGTCTTTGAAAATAAGATAGATGAAATGCATGTGCAACGTGAAGAAAAACCATGAAATGTGAAACCATATCAACACCCTCATTATCCGGACATATTTCAAGGAAGACAAGAAGATCAATATCAACATTATCAAGGAATAAAATGGAATACTCATCAATATTCATGGAATAGGGCATCACAAAACCATTATTCAAAAATATATTATTATAGACCAACATCTACTACAAATTGGAGAAGCTTCAACAAAAATACATAGAATCAAATGCATGGAAATTATGCAAAAACTAGTCACCATGGATTACGACCGAAAATAATTGATTTTGGATGGATGGAACATCATCAATGGAAAGAAGAAATCAAGAACATAAGAAAAACATATTACTTGGTTTCATCACATGTGAAGCCTTTAATTGCAAAGCTTTGAGGACAAAGATTTTTGAAGGAGGGTACTATGTTATGATCCAAAGGGGGAATATATAGGGTTAAATGTATATGATATGACCTCAAGGGGGGCATATATGGGGATAAATGTACATGTAATGTGTAAATATATATGTTATAGGGTCGACCTAATAGTAAAGGGGCCTCATGTGTAGGTGTGAATAGGTATATATAGAGATCATACATTCAATATTGTGGACAGGTGAATTGTGATGTATTTGGTTATGTGGAGGAGGTTCTCCTATTGTTTAAGGAGTTATTGTATAAATTATATATCTTGGAGTTGTGCTCCACACTCACATTATATACATGGTGTGTACTTCTGTTCTGGTATGATAATTTAATCATTTAGATGATAATTTAAGCATATATATATATATATTACCCCATGTTTGGTAAGTGTTGTTTTTTTGAATTTCAAAATATTTTGTTGCAATAGTTTTTTTTTTTTTTTTAATCTAGTTAGTCTTATATTAATATATCACAATAGAGAGTACAAGCAAAACTTTATGTGATCTTCCATTGGGGAAACCAAGTTTGTAACATTCCAAAAATACTGAGAGTTTGGGTCAAAAGGATGCTGATAGTAGTATAGAGTTATTAGCTGGCTATAATAGCCGAACATTACTAGGTAATGACACAAAATATATTCTAAAACAAAATTATAGAAAGAGCATAACTATTCCTAGTTACCCTATTATAAAACGACAAGAAGTATGGCCTTGTGGTTCCATTAGAGGGTACTACTAGTTATAGGTGTCCACTGAATCTTCAAGATCCCCATCCAACTTGATGGGATTGGATGGTGTACCCTTAGGAGTCTGAGCTTAGCATGCCATTGCAATAGGAGAATCTTGGTTATCTATGGGACATGATACAATGATTTCCACATCAAAGACTACTTTGCATATTGCCTCAAATTTCTTGTCTAGTAGGTCCAATTTCTACGGAACATGATGATTTTATTCTCCTTTATCTTCCATGACCTAGTGTTGTAGGAAAATCTCCCTGCGGACAGGTAGACCTCCTCTTGAGAGCTAGACTCTTAACTCTCAGACAGAAAGTGCTTAACATGGACACTGACTTCCTTTTAGATCTAATCAATTTTGATGAACAAAATAGAAGGAGGAAAGCATGTACCTTATGAACGTCGTTTGTCCCTGCAAGGTCCAGGATGTGCTTCGATATTGAGCTCCTTGGTAGATCCTACAAGACAAACAAAAGTACAAACAACTTCCTACTCTACTGAGATTAGATAAAACAGAAATCCATCTATTGTAGACAAACTAATATTGAACAAGTACAAGTTTGAAAGAAATAGGCCAAGCATTGATTATATTGATGAGAAAAAAGTGTTACTTACAACCATGGATGTAGTGCAACAACTTCACCAAGCTCTCCTTGTCCAAAATCTTGCTTAAACAGTCCACACACAGAATGATGATGCTCCAAATGACATCTTCCTCATGAGATCATAAGTTATATGCTTCACAATTCTTTCCATCTCCCTTCTCCTAAGAGCATAAGTTTGGTATCTCTGAACTCCTCTTCCCCCTTCCTCCATGGAAATCCCTCATTATATAAGATTTGGAGACTTAACCACCATGGAGAGGATCTCTCATCAAATCCACTAAGAAAGGGATCTCTAAGATATTTAGGGAGAAAATATCTCTTAAGGATTTTGGGGAGGAAATATATCTCAAGGATTTTAAGGAGGAAATATTTCAACCATCCATGAGATCCTCCACCTTCCCTGAAAATTAGGAAACCAAATGTGAGGTGGATTCTCACACTTAATTAGTTTATTTTTCATGAATATTAATAATAATTCATGTGCACTTGATTCTCACACTTAATCAATTCCTTTTCCATGAATATTGATAATAATTCATGTGTACTTGGTATTTTGGTCTTCATGTAATATATCCCTCCTCCACATTGACTAGGGATTGTGACATAGGTTATTCCATGGTGTCAAAGGTGTATGAGACACTTATATGAAACTTTATGACACTTAGGGTGAAGTACCTAGGTGTGCAAATTTCATGTGTAACAGAATGCCCCCTAAAGTGTGAGGTCAGAGGAGAGAACGATGGCCAAAACACTTTACAAATATTTAAAGCAAGGGTGTGGACTCAGAGAACCTGATAGAAGCTGCACACAAACATTCAACAAATATTATGACATGTTTCAAATCCAAGGCAGGTATACCTATGCTTGGGTGATAAAGACTTGCAAGATATGGCCGCCATAAAATACATTGCGGATCCATAATTATATTGATAACAGGTATAGCCACAGAAGATACAATGTGGATCTATACTCCTATGACTTGAATTGATCATAGCCATGAAGAATACATAGTGGATCTATGAGATGAAAAGACATAGCCATGACCAATACAAAGTGGATCTATGTGACAGTATATGTGTCATTGTTCAAGAGAAACTCCGTCACAACCTGGGAAAAGTACATATTAGAGTGATCACTCAACCCAGGGTCTTCTTACCAATCCTGATGTAGTATGAATCTAACCATCTGAATAGATGTCCTGATGTCGAACATGGAAAAAACCACTTGATTATCGGTCAATGATGTAAACCGTTAACAAGCACGAGGGAAATCACCATTGATGTCAATGATTCCCAAGGTACCCTAGTACATTCCTATGAATGTGAATGGATGAGATGAAGTTGAACATCCATGGAATCATCCGATCAGAGGTCAATGATGTAAACCCACTGTTGAACGTGAGGAGGCCTGCCATTGAGGCATGCAGGTCCCAAAGTACTAATTGGTTTCTAAGTCTAGTTCCTGGATAATGTGTTGAAGTCGACAGGAATAGACTTGTTGAAGGAGGGCCTTGCTGTATCCCCCATCAATGACATGAAACAAACACAGAGATGTAATTGGTAGATCAAATGATCATGGACTGGCATAGGTATTGTGACAAGATATTTGTGATGGTTGACTCTCGAAGCAGATACTTCCCTTGAACACTGAGGCATAACAACAGAAACATGACATGGACCAAAACACGATGATGCAGTGGATACTGTGACTTTCGTCGGGTGACCCAAAGGAGTAAGAAAAACTCAGAGGATTGGTTCAGTGTAGAGGTTCAGTGTATTAAGATGTGCACAAAAATAAAGTGTCGTGTTCAAGTGCGACTCTAAGAGTTACTGGTAATGTTCTCAAAAACTGCTTGGCTTGCTTCTTTCAATTTCCCCCCCCATACAGATAGACGAGTACCTCTTTTTAATTTAATGAACTCGAGGAGGGTAACACATGCTCGATATAACTCACCTTTGGTAAGTTCCTCTTCCTTTGTTTAACGAACTGAAAGAAGTAAGGGTTCGATCCCGTATGTGCCTGTCGATGTTTGTTTAACGAGTCCAAAGAGAGAAAACTCGAAGGTTTTTCATGATTATAGAGTCTGGAAAAACACTTAAAAGAGAACTCGCTTAGTTCCTTTTTCGTAAAGTAGTCTGATGAGACCGAAAAAGAGATAAACTATCGCTCAACATACATTTTCTTCAAATACTTTAACGAGCGTGAGGAGAACAAGGTCGCTCGACAATCTTTTCATGTTTAGAGAGTCTGAAAAGAACTTAAAGATGACTCTAATGTTGTCCTTTTTTGTAATGTTAGTCTTGCGAGGCCGAAAAAGAGATAAATTATCACTCGAAAGACACCCTTTCAAACCTTTTAACAAGTGGGAAAGGAAGCAATATCACTCGACAATATTTTCATGTTTAGAGAGTCTGAAAAGAGCTTAAAGACGACTCCAGGGGGTTCCTTTTTCGTGTATCCATACAGGTCCAAAAAAAGAGATAAAAGTCTACCCGGATGCATTCTCATGTATTTACGATCATGAGAAAGAACAAAGACTAAGCTCGGTATGCCCCTAGCTTAACAGCTAGTGGCTTAGCTCCAGAATGATCATCAAAGGCTGGAGACATGCCCTCCAAGCTTCAATTCATTCACTGACTTTGAGGTTGTCACCAATTTCTTTACTGGATGAGAAAAAGGAGAAGGGTGGATGAAAAGAAGGTTCAAGAGAGGTGACTGTTTCATTTTTTAACAAGCTTAACATAGAAAAATAACTATGCTCAGGGTTCTGGGTTCGATCCCCAGATTGTTGTTTCAGTTTTTAACGAGCTTGCTACAACGAAGATAAACTATGCTTGTAGCCTCTGTTTCATTTTTTAACGAGCTCTCTACAGAGAGGAAAAACTATGCTCGTGGCTTCTTCTTGATCATGGCTTCCAAGAGGATAATTCTCTGGAAGGACACCATGTCAAGGGACAAAACTCGGTCATGGATTCCAAGAGATCTTCGCTAGATGGAAGATAATCACTCTGGAAGGAACACATGTCGAGGGCCGCGACAGGGGTAAGGAGATCAGGCTCCAATAGCCCTACCGAAGAGATCACCAAGTCAACTACCAGATCCAAATCGTCAGAAGTTGAAGGCATGGGAGATGATAGAAAATCGACATCAGAAGGGGAGGTAAACTGTATATCTGCCCGAATTTCTTCGCGAGGGGGAAGAAAAGAGGATCAATGATGGCTATCATCTTGAGGTAGCTCGTCAATGCTCAACATTTCCATGATAGATTCATTCGAGGGAAAAATTGGGGAAATGTAGTCAATCACAGGTGACAAGGAACTCAACCGTGATTGCATCGAGGAACCGTCAAGTGCCAATAGATGTTGGTCATCCGACGAGGGAGAAGATGATTGGATAGAAACATATGATGTTTCAGCTGGACTAAGTGGCACGGTGTCACCTAGTGCATCGAATTCCAACGGACGAGGTACAATCCAAGGGTCAGATGATTCCAAAGATTGATAAGCCGTGGTCGAAATCATATCGACGGTGGCAATATGATGTGTAGTCGGTGGAAGTGGT